>CAAE01014638.1:48981-65810 GCA_000180735.1 Tetraodon nigroviridis | reverse complement strand
TTCAACACAACATATCCTCACCCCCCCATCCCCCTCTCCCCACCCTTACTCCTATGTTATTTATACTTTTTTTTTTCTATCGCACTACACCATACCTTATCTCTTTTTTTTATAACATGACAACCTCCCTCTCCCCCCAAAACATCCAATCATTTTTTTATTCCCCCTCCATCCGCTTCATCTCCCTCACTCTCTCATATATTGAGAGACACACACACACTCGCTCTCTCTGTTTGAGGGTGTGTGGGTGTGTGTGTGTGTGTGTAATGGAAAATTGCAACAGTAACCAAGGAGCAAAGTGATCTAAGGAAGACAAGAAGGTGTTGGTTTGAATCTTGGTGGTCCCAATCTGGGCCCAGAGGACCTCCAGCTGTGTTCACGCTCCTGACAGCCTCCTGCTGCTGCTGCTGCTGCTTTTCTGTCCTAACCTGTCTGATCCATGGCTCCTCAGACACCTGTTGGTTTTTTTTTCTCCAATAATAAAGTGTGATTTCTGTCAGGTCGGTTCTGAACCAACACTCATGTTTGCACAGTCTGGACGGCTTCTCTGTGAGTTCTCGAGGTGAAGGAAGAAGCCCCTTCACACTTCACACTCTTTCATTTGTCCATCCAGGCAGTCGTGTTCTACTCCTGAATGTGGCTTCGGGTTCGCTAACTGGTTTGCTATATCGGTGAAGGCCTTGCTGGTGCTGCGCTGGTGGCCCCTGTGGAGCTTCTTCTCTGTCATCAGGATGAACTGGTAGACACATTTCTTTCTTAGCCCCCACCCCACGTTTTGTGGTCCGCTTACCAACAAATACGTGTCTAATTAGCACTAGCAGAACTAGCACAGATTCCTCGTGTGCTCTTTAGGAAACCACTAGACTAAGATGGGTCCTGGTGCAGGACCTGGACCAGGAGCTGCTGAACAATCGAGACTAATGGGCAGAGGAGAGGGAGGAAGGTGCACATGGGTGAAAGAGTGGCTGCAGGGAAACGCTCCACATTTCTGTACAGCAACTGTCAAAGATGATTTCTTTGCCTCCCACAGCCGTACGGAGATGTAGGAAGCAGCAGCGTAATCTATGGAGGGGCAGGAAAATCAATGTGGGCAGCCCAAACACGAAATCAATGCAGCCAGATGGTGAGAGGGGGAGACAGTGGAGGAGGAGGAGGATGGAGGTGTGGAAGGAAGAAGTTGGAATGCAGGAGTTCAGCGGCTGACCAGAGTGGGCCTGTCTCCTCCTGAGCTGGGCCACTGGGGGTGTGGAGGTCAGGCTAATGTGGGAGTGGAACCGGCAGCAGAGACGGTTGATGTGTGAAAGCAGACGTGCTCCAGCGTCAAAGCGACGGGGGGGTCTGAGGCTGCAGGATGAAGGCCCAGAAAGCTAGTTCTGCTCTCAACGCCAAAAAAACAGGCAGTTTCACTCTTTCAAACTTTATTTAGTTTGGAATTGTCCTAATTATTACATAACTTTCTCCAGATGTTAATCAAATGTATCTAGAAAGAATCATTTTACACACAAAAACATATAATTGCATGTAAAAATAATTAGCTCTTTTTATCCGAATTTTTTAGTGTTTCAACAAGAGATCTAAAACAGCATGAATCTTCCAGGTATTAATTCTAATATTTATAATGAGCGTCATAAAAACATGGTTGTCATGGTAACTCATGTTACAACAGTCGTTAACGTTATTCATGTCTTCAGGCTAACTGAGCTTAAATTCCACAACGTTCCTCAGGAAAGAGTTGGGAGTAAAGTTGATCAAGTTTGTGGTTTCACGGGCAACATGGTGGAGGAAGAGGCGTCGGTGGTGAATATGCAGGAGACCAGAGTCTAATTAGTCGAACCGCAAAAGGCTGCTTTCCTGGCAGAAAATTGCTGAATATATTTTAAAAAAGGACGATCACCTTTTAAAATAAAACAAGCGTGTGTGCGGGTATGGAAAGGAATGACGAGTCGGGGCGGTAATGAGCCCTGGAAGAGATCTAATAACAGTCCCTCCTTTTCTGTTCTTCCGTAGGGATGGATGGCGATGCAGCCGGAAGATGGTAGGAAACCATTCAATTAGCTTCCGTAACGTGGTGAAAATGCTGGTAGCGTAGCGTAGCACAAGGCTGGTCTCCACGGCGCGTCAATAACCGCGTGACCCGGCAGTCCAGACAGCAAGCGGCTGATTGATTTCTCATATGAATCGGCGCAGCTGCAAAGGTCTCCGAAGCCACGTGGCGTTTGGGGCTGGGGGGGCAGTGGGTCATGGCTGTCCTGGTGATCCAGGGCACCTCTGCGGCTCCCTGCTGGGCCTCGTTAAGAAGCGCACCTCCTGCCTGTAATGGGATGGCTGTCCAGGTGGACACCTGCGTCCAGGGTTGTCACTTCTGTCCCCGCCGCCTTCGCTGCTCTCAGGACCTGTCCTGAGAAGCGGCTTCAGGAAGGACCCAGTGTCTCAGACGGGGTATAAAAAGGTCACCGGCTGAGCGGCGAGCTGCCGATTTGAAGCCGCTTAGAGGGAAAACCTGGTCCACACATCCGCTGGATGGGTTTCTGCCTGGTTGGTATTCAGCGCCTCCCCCCGTCCCGCTGAGCGGAGTAAGCGGCGCCAGGGTTTCCTCCAGGTCAGAGCAGGGTAAGGGGGATAGCCAGGAGCGTTGCCCCCAGCAGAGTGAGCCCTCACTGGGCACAGCTCTCTGATCCGCTGCCCCTCCCCCCTCCTGCCTGGAACAATGGCAGAGTTGATATCCGTGGAGCTGCTCCCACTTTTCCCTTCATACCTTCTTTTTGATGTTGCTTTGCTTTTAAATCTTAAAAAGCTTTTTTTTTTTTTTTTTTTTTTTTTTTTTTTTTGTCTTTTCCGCTGTGTTTGGAGGCTGATGAGAAGCTGGATGTACGGTTCCGAGGGGTGTGTGTGGGGACCGGGCCCCGGTGCTGGCGGTGTCCTTGTGATGGAGGACGGTGTTGGAGCTTTGATCGTGGTCAAATCCTGTCCATGTGGGTGTGCTGACGCCAGGGGCGGTTTGCCAGCCTGCTTAGTCACTCAGATGTCCGCCACGTTTCAAACGTGCACGTCTTTACGTTGCAATAACCTTCAACTCATCCAGGAGCTGATCCCCCTCCTGGAAGTTAAATGATCCCAACCTGGCATCCCATCATGATGCCCTAAACCAGGAGCTGTTGAAAATACCCGCAGTTGCTCAGAAACAGTCGGTAAGGTGCTGGTGCACTGGATGGGCTGATCCAGGCGGGCTCGTCCTGCTGTGGAGCAGTTTCCACTGAAACCAGCAGGAAATCAGGTGATCCACTAGAATGGGATCCAGTAGATCTGAAGATGTCAGACAGCTGAAGGAGCAGAAATTACAATCTGGAGATTCGTCATACAGATTAATCTGCACATTATTATCACACCACCTCACCACACATCACCTGCTTACACACACACACACACACACACACACACACACTCCCACAGCATCTCTCTCTCTCTCTCTCTCTCTCTCTCTCTGCTCTCTCTCTCATGACTCTCTCTAAAAACATATCTACAAAGATCTATCAATAGCTAGCTGGACCCATGTCAGCACGGCCACAGAACCACAACGTGCACAAGGCGCTGGACAAATCCGTGCACGACTGGCTCACCCGCAGCCCGTCACACAAGTCAGTCAGTCAGTCAGTCAGTCAGTCAGTGTGAGCAGCTGTAGCTCCGCCTTCTCGGATTCCCAACACCAACCAGACATGATGAGTTCGGATGGTGTGTGTGTGTGTGTGTGTGTGTGTGTGTGTGTGTGTGTGTGTGTGTGTGTGTGTGTGTGTGTGTGTGTGTGTGTGTGTGTGTGTGTGTGTGTGTGTGTGTGTGTGTGTGTGGGTTCTCTGCTTGTCAGCTGAGCAGATGTGGATGGTGGGGTGGTGATTGTTGTGACACCACTGAACTTTATCAGCAGTGACGTGGTGGAATGTGTGATAAACGGTGTGATCAGTAAGGAACACCGTTTATCAAAATGCATAAATGCATTTTCCTCCGCCATGCCAAAAAAGTGTTTTGTGGCAAATAACTTTTTAGATTAATTAGGTTAAACTGTGTTAGTAAATATATTTTAGCTGATGGATTCATCAGAAGCATGCACATGTACGTGCACTGTCTGCTTGCTGTTACTTTCCACTGACAGAGGGAAGATGTAATCAGCTGCTGAGGGAACAGCCTGACACACTCCAACCTTCCTGCTGTTGTTAGACACACACACACACACACACACTCTGTGTGATTCTCTGCTGGATGCAGCAGGTACGTGGGACTGTTGTCACTGTTGTTATTTTAGGTCCGACTGTTGTCAGGCTCTGACTGTGGTCAGGGTCCTGCTTCAGGTGCCTCAGGTGCCGGCTGGCTGGCTGTGTTTCCAGCCTGTCTGATCTCAGGGTACTTTCTCTTTCCAGTCACTGCTACCACAGATCCAGCCCAGTAAAGCAGAAGAACCAGTCTCACCAGGACAACCAGTGGCTACGACAACCACCGAAGAGGCGATGTGACGAAGTTCCAGCTGTGAGTCTAACGGCCAGATAAAGATTCCTACAGTTTTGGAACAACGCAAAACTGGTCAAAACAAAAATGATAGGACAGCATGGAATAATGAGCACAACCGAAAATAACTGAAACAGTCGGTTCCAGGTGTGTCCAGAAAAGTGGAAATGGCTGAAACACAACATCTAAAATGGTTAACATGTTGGCGAAATTGGGAGAGAATGACTTCCGTACTTATCAGATGTGATTACATCTAATCTTCCATCTCCCAATAAATTTAAAGGATCTTGTTGAGAGGATTCGGTCCAGTTGTGCACGGATGACTGGAGTGCACGTGACACTTTTGAACTGTAAAGTGCCCGTTGTTTCCTGCGTCTGTCACTGAGATTTTGCATTTTAACAAGTCAGCTCCTCGTCCTCATCTCTCCCTTTGTTTACCCGCTCATGTTTCTTTCCATTCTGAAAGTGTGTGTGTGTGAGAGTGTGTGTGTGTGAGAGAGAGAGAGTGTGAGTGTGTGAGGGTGTGAGGGAGGGAGGGAGGGAGAGCGAGCAGGCTAGTCGATGAGGTCCCAGGAGGCTGGATTACCCCTCTGCATGCCCCAGGCCAAGCAGCTCTTGGGGGATTAGTGTGAGACCTGCACCCTGGCAGGATTAGAGCTGGACTTCATTTCCATCTTTTTATTTACCTCAGCCCACCAGAGGAAACACTCAGCTGCACAGAAACATGCTAATTGATGCTCCCAAAGACGCGCAGCCGCGCAACCACACTGGCGGCACCACAGGCCGAGGACAGGGGCTTGAAGTTGTGGCAAAAGGTTTTCATTTAGACAGCTCTGTGTGTGTGTGTGTGTGTGTGTGTGTGTGTATGTGTGTGTGTGTGTGTGCGTGCCTGTGTGTGCATAGTTGCGGGTGCGCGTGTTTGTCTGTGCATATGTATGGGTGTGTGTGTGCATGTGTTTGTGCATTTGTGTATGTACGTGTGTGTGTGTTTTGCTGTACATGTGTTTTTTTTATGCCTGTGTGTGTGTCTCTCTTTCTGTGTTTGTGTGTATGTGTGTGCGTTTATGTGTGTGCATATGTAAGTGTGTGTGTGTGATGTACATATGTGGTTTTTATGCATGTGTGCATTTCTCTCTTTGTGTGTGTGTGTTTTGATGTATGTATGTTTTTTATGCATGTGCGTGTTTCTCTCTTTGTGTGTGTGTGTGTGCGTGCGTGCGTGCGTGCGTGCGTGGACATCATGGCAGAGGTCCTCATTACTTGGCAGGGTCACCCACAGACAGGGCCACGGAGCGGTGGGGACAGTTGGCGGCCCCGTTCCTCCTCCCGCAGTACTTTAACGAGCTGGTGGTGGGGAGAAGGGAGCAGTTGCCCTAGCAACCACGGTGACCTCTGACCCCGTAGGTTGGCAACCTGTATATATTAGGATCACAGGCATATGCAGATCTCTGCTGCTCTCTTTCTCCTCTCGTTCTCCTTCTTGTTCCATCCCAGGCTGGACATGTGTGAGCGTGCCCTTGCTCTGAAGGAGGGAGCTAAACGAGCTGCTGGGACCTTCATTAGTGATGGGGGGGTGGGACTGCTTCCACGCAGACGTACACGCACGTGCACGCACCGATGGAGCCCGGAGCAACAGCGGTCAGCTGGTTCAGGTGATTCAGTCTCCCTCAGATGGATGCCAAAGTTTGCACGTCTGAGCTGCTCTGTGTCGTTTTTCTGATGCTTCTTCTAGCGTTTCCTCCTTAAAGTACATTGGGATCCCTGTTTTAACGACCATGTAATTAGCTGTGTGTAAACGGATGACAACAGCTGATTGTAATGTGCATAAATCCAAGGCCACACCAACAGCGCAGCCACAATTAGCAGCAGCGGATCGGCCTCCTTTATCTTCCATCAAACCAGATCAGCAAGAAAATCCCTAATTGGACAACAAATACTAATCAGATGCAGCAAAACTGTGATTTTTGTCTTATTTC
Source organism: Tetraodon nigroviridis (assembly GCA_000180735.1). NCBI lineage: Eukaryota > Metazoa > Chordata > Actinopteri > Tetraodontiformes > Tetraodontidae > Tetraodon > Tetraodon nigroviridis. The sequence continues at coordinate 59,340 of CAAE01014638.1, read as the reverse complement.
CACAAGTGTATGAGTGTTACAACCATGTCATTAATGATTTATATTGTACGTCTCAAAACTGGATCAAACAAACAACCAGAAGACGTAAACATATAATAAAATAGATATAACTGATTTAGAAGAATCGGTGGAAAAGAGCTGAGAAGTTTATCACTTTTAGCATTAGCCCAAATTTATTTAATTAACTTCTCATAATCAGGTTATACGTTTAAAAAACTGTTTATACGTCTTTTTTCCATGTTTGTCTACAAGGTGGAGGAGCCTAAGGTCAAGTCAAGATCAGCTGACTGGACTAACAGGCTGACTGGTTTCCAGGGTCAGCTGATCCTGTCTGACTGACTGTTTTCTGTCACCGTGGTTTCCACGCACACTCTTCATCACCTTTTTCCCACCACCTTTACTGGGAAAACAACTAAATGACAAACTGGGAGCTGGAAGCTCTGCATCACCCAACTGGGACTGGGACAGAATCCAGCACAGGCGTGCTTTTATTTGGACGGCGGTGTCCAAACCAGCCTCTGAACTGGTCCTTCTGTCGCTCCCACCCTCCCTTCTGGTTGCTGGTTGCTGGTTGAGGTGTGTTTGCTCCTTCACACACCTCCTGGTGGAAGCAGGACCAAGCTGGAGCTCCGTTCCGTTAGCGGGAAGCTCTCGGCTGCGGAGGCTCCCTGTGCAGCTGGAGGACGCGTCAGCGCTGGAAGCTAAAGACAAATCAATGAGAGCAGAGCGGGTGTGGGGGTGGAGAGAGCATGCGCTCGCCTCAGTTTAACGCTCTTTAACTCTCTGCTGACTGAAGCTTGGGGGACGCCATTGATTGAGCGCCCCCCCAGCCGGCCCCCGCCTTGAATAAACCACTTTAGTGGATTACACCAATTTGCTTCCATATCAAACAGCAGCATGGTGCTGGGGAAACATCTGGAGACGTCTGCAGACACGGCTGGACATTGTCCCGCTTGGAAGGCAAGCTTGATCTTTGAACAGGAGGAGCAGAGGTGAGGGAGAGGAGGGACAAACTGGGACTAAACTACAGGAGAGAGGGACAAACTGGAGCTGAACTGGAGCCAAACTAGGGCCATCCTGGAGCCAAACTGGGGCCATACTGGGGCCATGCTGGGGCCATACTGAGGCCAAACTAGAGGCAAACTGGGGCCGTACTGGTGCTCCAGCGAGTCAGCTCAGAGCTGATTGGCTCAGGCTCTGTGTTTACCTTCTCACCTGTGGTTGCGTGGACCGTCTGCATCGACGGCGCGGACGCAGCAGCCTCAGGTTGGGAGGCGTTGTAACCAAACGGAGAAGGAGCAGTCGGCGTTGGCTCCTCCTCCACTGAAACTCCGCTTCTGCATACAACAAACGCACACAGCTGTCCCCAAGAACACCCTTCCAGGACGTTTCTCCAGGTATGAACAGTGGGCTGTGCTGACCTTTGACCCTCTCTGACGGGCACTCACTGATCCCCCTAATGAGGCCTGAGCACTAACTGGGGCAAGAGGGCAGTGCCATTATCTGGTGTCTGCCCCATTAAAATCACAGCCGACGCTCGTTACTGCCCAACACACACTGGCCACGGCTACAATTAGCGGCTAAAAATGATGCAGAGTAGCGGCGCTGCCAAAGGCAGGAGTGTGTAAACACACACAGCGCAGAGGTGAGGCGTGACGCGCCGACAGCAGCCGCATTAGCAGCAGCGGCGCGTCCGCTGCTGCCCAGACCATGCTGGTTGGGTGTGGAGAGCGCAGGGTGGCAGTGTGACAGGCTTAATTACTGTGGAGGGGTCATCGTCCAGTCCACACACACACACACACACACCTGCCCCCATGTCAGTGACAGCAACATGAACTTTGCAGCATCCTGTAGCACAAAAACCCGAACAGAGAGAAACATGTTTATCACCCGGACACAGTGATCAGCAACATCACCACCATCACAGGAGGGACGTCAGCTGACCCACCAGCGTTGAACATCCGGTAAAAACAGCTCTTCTCTGTCAGTGGCTCAGAACAAAGGTGAGAACCACCCAGTGTGGTTCCAGATGTTCCAGATGAAGAAATACAAGCACTGGCTTGTTTCTCCTGCGGGTGGAGCCAGGTTAGATGGAGGCGAGTGAGGAGCAGGCACTCACCTGGAGGAGGTGCGTTTGTCAGGTGTTGGGGTCAGAGTCTAGGGTTCTTCAGCTCTCAGGTGTTGACATGACGATCCATTTCTCTGGACCATCTCTGACGGTTCCACGTCCTGATCTGAGTCCATCTGTCATAAAATTACCTGACTGGGCGGGACTGAAGGAGCCACAGGGGCCTCTAAAAGTCCCAGCTCAGGAGGAGACCAGAAGGAACCTTCCTGCTGCCCGAAGGTCCCCACGGTGGCCTCCATCGCTCCCACCTGGATCGAGCTGGAGGTGTGCAGAGATGACCTTCAGTCGCCCCACCCAACAGAACCTTTGATAAGGCTGCTCAGCAGGCTGGGATGAGCTCATCTCATGCTAGACTTGCTGGCCTGGATGCTAAACTTGCTAACTGGGATGCTAAACTTGCTAGCCTGTTAGCTGTGGCTGTGGAGCTGCTGGGTGTGCAGACATGTGGGTGCTTGTAGCCAACGGTTGTCCTCTCACAGCGGGAGAAGTAGGGAATATTGTGATGGACCATGTGAGCGAGGGGCTGAACCAAGCCGACCCACGGAGCTGCGCATCCTGGACGCCGCTGCCCTTCAAGGCTTCCTCTGGCTAAATATTTCATGCCAGGAGTTCTTGTTTTTTGCTGTTGTTCGATTGCGGGGCTTCAGCAGCGAGGAGGACAAACTGTGGCCTCGCTCATCCACGCGTCTCGCTCTTTTAGCACATCGTTCTGCCCATTAACTTCAATTAACGTGATGGTTCGTCACGGCGAGGGCTCTGTCACAGGGCCGCAGCCCGCCACTTATCTGACCATTCTTAATAGGAGAAAATACCATAAACAAATTCAATTACCCCTGACCTATTTCCAGCGGTGGGGACGTGATTATTATTGCCGTCATTTGTGCCGTTTGAATATGAAGAGGACTAATTACCTGGGTGTCATGTTATGGATGGACGGGGTATGTAAATACCCGGCCGCTCGCGGTGGTGCATCGTAAAAGGCCAGAGAGGCAGCGAGAGGCGGGGAAGATGAACACCCCCGTCGTCTCCTCGGCGGCCATCGCTTCTTCACCGAGAAGGCTCTTCAATCGCTATTGATGAGCGTAGCGCCAGTGCCACGGACGCCTCAAACGGGCCCACGAACGATGAAGACAGATGAATAAGGCTTCCGTTCAGCTCAGAGCAGACTACATGAAGATTGAAGGGGGTAATCGGAGGTGGATGCACAACCTCCGCTCTAAATGAAGCCCAGGAAAACACAGGACAGGAACCACATGAACAGCCGGATTCACCGTATCAATAATGCTAATCCTGAAAAACAGTTTGCTTCTTTTATCCTGTCCTTTTTTTAAGGCACTGAGTTCATGTGGAAATCTAATGAAAACGGCAGCTTTTAATGTGTTTTTCGTGTGTTTTCTGTTTTTGCTGCTTTGATGTTTTCAGAAAAGCAACTAAAGGCCAGAAAAAAAACACCAATTCACTTTTGGTGGCGATCTGGATGAATATCTGAATCCAGGATTACGTCTCAGCCTTGTGAGTGGCTACATTCGCCTGTAATTAAACACCCATAAAATAACACTTATAGAATTTAGCAGACGTTAGTGTTTCAAATCAAATGTTTGTATGTCTGATCTGGTGAGTTAATTTTCCAGAGAATCTGAACGTGGTTAAACTTTTCATGCAAAGAGGGCATGTGAGCGCTGAGCCTCTCCACGTGCTCACTTGTTCACTTGTGACCAGAAACGGCACCACGGCCATCAACGCATCACATCATGTTTACCTTCTCGTTCAAATCCAGGCCAATTACCACTTGTTGACTCTCAAACTAAATACATGTTGTGATTCTGCTGAAGAAAATCAGCAGATTAGTCTCGGCGAGGAGCCGCGAGGAAGACCGCGGAGGCCCGGCCTGCCTTAGCGGAACAACTCGAGCGCCCTCTGTTGGACGTGTACGGAACTGCAGCGCGCACATTGAACGAGGTCCGGAGGTGAGAGAAGCAGAGACCCGAACTCCTCCTCCAGAATATCCCAACATTCACTTCACTCGACCTCCAGCAGCTCTTGTTGGTGAAACTGCTGGTCTTCATGATGCAACTACTTTGAATATTCCTGTGAAACAGCACATTCCGGTGGTGATGCTAACTTTTGAAGCACCTGTCAAACATCTGCAGCCGCTTTTTGCGCGACTGTCGTGCAGAGATGGAGGAGCTGGCTCGTCCAGAATTGATGTCTCTGGAAGGCATTTTGCTGTTGTTCACGCTGCCCACCAGGGACCATTAAGCTGAAAATAATTGGCTGCGAATCTCCTCCTCCATCGATCCTGTGGAGTCGCTGAACTCCCCGAGATGCAACCCCGTCCACGAACACACACTTACGGTACACACAAACGTAAGTGGCAACGTGCATGCGCAGGAGGAGGAAGAATGGGCACATCCAGAACTTCTTCCTCTCAGAAATAAGGGTCAGAACGGAGAGCATCCGTTCCTCCCAACATCTACGGTCATTTGGACCGAAGCCGCTCTTTTTTAAATCATTTGCACAGTTTAAAGAGGCTCGTTCTCATGTTTCAGCCGGTAACATGTTCAAAAAACACGCCAACACGTGAACATCAGACATGTTGACGCGTTCGTAAAACCTACAAATCTGACAGCTTTGCATGAAAAACCCTGCTTTTATGTGACCGACTGGTGTTTCTGCCATCATGGTTTTAACTTAATTCTACTTCCAGACTTTTTATCCCATTCTCTTTGTGTCCAGGCTTGGGATGAGTCACATGACCCAATGTGAAGGCAGTACTGCCAGGAGCCAGAAGGGGAAGCACGAAAACACAAAAACCACTTTCCTCACTTTTAAAGGAAGCTAATAAATGAATAACACTAAAAACAAACAATAATATATAAATAGGCTATGCCCCAAATGAGTGACATATAGATGATAAAATGGGGAATATTTGACTTGAAGAGTTTCAGAACGAGCCGCTGCAGGGCAGGTGACGCGCGCCGCCGCCGCCGTGAGGCTCCAGCATTCCGAAGTCAAAGTGAGGAGCAGGAAACCACTGACGGCAACAGCAACAACAATAATTCAACCTCAAACCTGGAGGAGACCTCAAACCTGCGCGAGGAGGTGATTTTTCTGTCAGAGCCTCTCTGTTAACACTTCTTTCCCCATCAGCTGAGCGGTCGTTTAGTCTTCCCCTGCTCCCAAACTGTTCTGTGTTTTTCCAGGACTCTGCAGTTCCTCTTCATCCATAATGCCCTGCAGAAGCAGCTCTTCCTCTCTTAGCTCTTGCAGCCCTCCTCTCAGCACCACCCCCTGCTGAGTCCATTCACTGCTCACACACCTCCTCCTCCTGATCCCTTCCATCTCCAGCGTTTCCCCAGACTCCCACAAGATGCTCCATGAGGGGTCGCATGATGAATGAGGAGACAGCCAGCAGGACCTCGGCGTGCGTGTGTGTGTGTGTGTGTGTGTGTGTGTGTGTGTGTGCGTGTGTGTGTGTGCATGCGTGTATGTTGGTCAGAGAGTGATGACCACAACTGCCACAATGATCACAGTGGGATTCATTACAGCGACAGACAGGGCCGCCTCGAAAACACTGACTCTACTCGAGCATGCGTGTGTAGGTGTGTGTGTGTGTGTGTGTGTGTGTGTGTGTGTGTGAGCGAGCAAGTGTGTGCTTGTGTGTGTGTGTGTGTGTGTATCTTGACAGGCCCTCTACCAAAATGGCATCTAAGGACTGTGCGCTGACTGGGATGAAATAAACAGTACTGCACGTGTGTGTGTGTGCGCGTGTGTGTGTGTGTGTGAGAGTGTGTGTGCGCGTGAGAGCGCGCATGTGCAGGTTTGATAAATTATTTACATCATTGCGAAAGCAGCGTGGACGCTGTTTACGGCTGCACCTGCTCCTCTGGCTGTTTAAAAGATGATTTATGTGTTGTGGCTGCGCTGGGCCTCAGCCGTGATTGGTCGGCCGTCTTTTGGGACGTCGCCGTTGGTTACAAAGTGCTGAAGACTCGGAAGCAGCCGAGCAAGCGGGGAGTGGAATCACACTGCCGAACCGGACAAACTTGGTGTCTGGAGAGCTGTTAGAGCGCTTTGTTTGCTCCTTCCGCTCAATTGACTTTCTGTGTGAGAGGAGGAAGAGGTCGGCCTCCAACCCTGCAGAGGAAGAAGCGTCTGACGATGAAGCTTTACGGAAGGGAAGAGCCTGGACGAGCGATCGGAATGATGACTTGCTGATGGTCTTCATCACGTCCACCCAGCAAAGACGTCTCTGCACGTCTGCCTGCGACGGACCACCCTTCTGTTCCTCCACGTCTGTCCTCCACACACACATCTGTGTTGGCCTTGCAGCCTCCTTCCTGTAGCCTCTCCCAGCATGTCCCAGATCTTTCCACACATGCAACCGCTGGTTCCGTGTTGTCCTACAGCAGCTCAGTGTAACATGCCTGACTGCAGCAGCGGTGGCGGCGACGGCGGCCATGTTGGGGCTCGGCTGCTTCCCAGAGGCCGGCTTGATCTGGAATAGGAAAGTGTGCTGAATTAATCAGCAGTTTATCCACGTTTTAATTGAAAAAAACAATTTAAAAAAAGAGAAAAAACCAAGAAAATGCACTGAGGTGGGAGCAGCTTCCCTCTGCTGCTTCCTGACTGTCGCTCACTCACGGCCCTCTGAGAGCAAGCTACTTACAGTTGCTGGTAAAACCCACAAACGGCCGCTGCAGACCGCAGATCTCCGCGGTGCTCCGTGGAGAATCGGTCGGAGGGGCTTTTTTCTGTTGTTTTTGGTGGATGATGCAGATGTAGCAGGTCAGAGGCACGGTGGAATCTGCACATTCAGCTCTGGAGTTCAGAACATCTGCAGCTGCAGTGCCTCATCACCTCAGCTCCTGGAACTGAACGCTGCCGAGGGTGCGGCCATGATCACCCAGTTAGGCCGTTAGAAGATGCTGATAACCGCGTCATCTCCAGGAGTGAGTCCGAGGGTCCTCTGAGCCTCCATCAGTTCTCACTGTTCCAACTAAAATCTGAGATGTAGCAAAACATTTGAACTTGCCTATGTGAAGGTCTCAGTCACCTTCAGGTGGGAAGAGAACATCTGGAGCCAGAACTCAACAGCTGGTGATTAAAACAACACTTCATGTTATAAGCATGTGGGGAGGAATAGCGTCAGCATGCACGACTGTCGTAAAGACCCGAAAAGACTGTTACATGGTTGCAACACTATTTAAAAAGTTTACAAAGGAATCAGCCTAGCAACAGCAGACATAGGCTAGCAACAGCAGACATAGGCTAGCAACAGCAGACATAGGCTAGCAACAGCAGACATAGTCTAGCAACAGCAGACATAGGCTAGCAACAGCAGACATAGGCTAGCAACAGCAGACATAGGCTAGCAACAGCAGATGCTGACTGTAACAGCCTGTCTTCTTCACAATGTTTTTTTGAAAATGCTACAGCATCGTTGTTACCACGGGAAAGCAGTGAATTAATAAACTCACTGAAACAAACTGCAATTGTCCTCTGTCACCGTCCAATAGTTGATGTCCAACAGTAAAAAATGTGCCGTCTCAGAGCTCTGGAACTAAAACAAACGCTGTCTTTGGCCTCCAGCTTGGCTGTGTTTCCACGCGTTCAACCAACCATTCATCAAGCGCGTCTTTGACTACCACCCTGAAAATAGCCAGAGCAGAGGTGATGTAATAAATTGTGGTGGTGGAGATCAATGTCTGCGGAGCCGAGAGAGGCTCCTCATTGTTCCGGCTCCGCGGTGCTGCTCTTTACGGCAGATCCCCAGCCACCTGCATGACGAATGGCGGCCATTCTGGAGTGGCCGTTTGGTATTTGGCATCATAGTGGACTGGGAACTCTGAGCCATCACATGTGAGAGGGGGCCCCCTGGGGCCTCTGTTCTACCTAGATGGAAAGGAGGAGCCATAAATCAGCCCGTCTGAGGCTCTGTGTTCTTCCTCATCATCCATCTCAGCTCTTGCTCCCTGATGAGGAAGATGAGGTCTGGAAACTGTGGTTAAAAAGAGATTGGTGTGGCTGGAGAGAAGGAAGGGCCCAAACAGGGGCCTCTACAAACCCAAAGTTCTGATAAGTCTGGGGCCAAAAGCAACTAATGGACTGCTTGTCTGCAGGTCTTCTAAAATTGCCAACCATTCATCATTGCATAACCAGGCTTCATTTACCAAACTGAGGCCCGGGGGCCGCATGCAGCCCAATGAACTATTTAAACTGGCCCACAGAGCCTTCACAATCATGTCCTCTCAAGAAGGTGGGGCCAAATATCATTTGGAGCTTCATCATCCATCTCTAGTTCCCAGGCTCCTCACAATATTTCCTAATCAATGGTCTATCAAGCAGGATTTAGAGTGCAAATGAGAAACCACCCTAATGAGGACAGAACCAGTTTGTGAACTGGTTCTTCTGGTTCTGGGTGCTTTTCCATGGTCACTCAGCTGTGTTGTGGAAATTCCACAGCGTTTCTGTGCTCTCCACAGCGCTGCTACCTGAAGGCCTGGGCCTTGTGGAGGGGAGAGGGTGGAGCTTGTATCCATGGTTTCTGCCACATCCTTCCCCTGAGAGATGATGTTCCTTCCAGAGGGTTCCACTCAGGCTCCCTTCCTTCAGCCCCTGGCGTCCTGGGATCTTTCTTTCTGTTCTCACTGCCAGGTTGTGGTCAACCCAGCTCAGTAGCAACCAATTCTCGCTCCAAGCTTGAAGTTTAGTTTCATTAAATCACCTAAATCAGCCGTTTTCCTCCGCTCATCTGCTGTCCTGCACAGCTTTGTTGGTTTCTCATCACATTTACTGAAGTTTTTTATGGATCAGTTTCTGTTTCCATACCGGCAGCAGTTCGCTGAATGATGAAAAAACCGCAGGTTTTTATTACAAAGTCAACAAACAGTCGTAGTAGTGGTCAGTTTACTCATTTAAAGAATTCGTTATTCTACCTGGATGAGGATCTGAGTAGTTCCGAGTAGCTCTGGGAGGAGGTCGTCTGTTGTTGACACTCTCCGTCTTTCAACCCTCCACCTTGTCTAGGTACAAAAGGGCTCCAAACTTAGACTAGTTAGATAGATAGATAGATAGATAGATAGATAGATAGATAGATAGATAGATAGATAGATAGATAGATAGATAGATAGATGGATAGATAGATAGATAGATAGATAGATAGATAGATAGATAGATAGATAGATAGATAGGTAGATAGATGGATAGATAGATAGATAGATAGATAGATAGATAGATAGATAGATAGATGGATAGATAGATAGATAGATAGATAGATAGGTAGATAGATAGATAGATAGATAGATAGATAGATAGATAGATAGATAGATAGATAGATAGATAGATAGATAGATAGATAGATAGATAGATAGATAGAAAGACAGACAGACAGGTGGATAGGCAGACAGACAGATATTCTATATTTGTGTAAATAGCCCAGGTCAATTGTTGATGTTCAAAGATGCTCGTGGTTTTGTTTAGCATATTTGCATGTTTTCTGAGAGAGTTGTTCTTACTCATTTTATAATAATAACATATAACAGAAAAAGAGGCTGTGGTGAGTTTGGTAAAGCTTGAATCTTAGTTAGTAAATTGTGAAAGTCCGCTTGTTTAACTCTGCCTCTGACTTCCGTATAGATATTATTTTGAGCAGGTTAGAAGGAACAAAAACATCACGGATGCTTTTCAATAAAGTCAGAGTGATGTAAAAAGAAAGAAGTTTATTTGTTGTGCGTTTACTCAACTAATTGCCACGGAATAGTCCACAGAATACTCGATTACTAAAGTAATGGATTGCTGCCCTGAGTGAAAAACCCTGGTGAAAGTTGCTAGAAAAGCTCCAAAGACTGAGTCCCAACTATGTCGCCTGTCTTCAGCTCTCTGCTGTATCTGCCACCATCTCTCCTCCTGGGACCAAAATGAGAAGAATATGTGCCAAGAGCTATAGAATAAATAAGAGAGCGGTCAGGGGGAGGGGCATATTCACATCAAATGAATTCTAATTCTGCTAACACCCTCATCAGCACCATCGCTAACTTTGTTCACATATTGATCGTTCCGCAATCAACTTCAATGGAACAAGTCATCTTTTGGGGAGAGGACGAAAAAGCCGGCAAGTAAAGAGAACCGGAGCGGGGGAAAGTGAAACCGGGGTCCTAGATTCATTCCTCACTCAAGCCCATCTCCTGCTTTCATTAGCCCCCCATTAATTAGCCTCCTTCTGCTCATTT
>CAAE01014638.1:29790-48428 GCA_000180735.1 Tetraodon nigroviridis | reverse complement strand
CTCTCTCTCTCTCTCTCTCTCTCTCTCTGTCTCTCTTCCTCTCTGTCTCTCCATCACACACACACAGGCACAAACGCTTTTCTAACATTCAGACAGAATAAAATGACCTTGTCTTGTTCGCTCACGTTTTGAATAACAAGGCAGAATCAGACACCAGTGATCTTAGATCCAACCTGCTCATTTTATTTCATAAATAAAATGTATATCAAAATAAATTGTGTGAATTTTTTTTCAATATGCAGTGCTGTCCTGCTGTATGGGAGAAAGCGTGTTTGTTTGGTTTTTTGTTTCAATGAGACGCTTGTACTGGTTGCTGTTGTGTCTTTGTTGCCGTTGGTATTGTGAGCAAACTTTCTGCTCAGTAAAAAAGTTGCCCAGCAGGTTTCACCTGCAAAACGCCAACTTTTTAGGCGTGTGCGCACCCCAGAATTCATGGGGGAGATCTGAGGCTTGGCGCAGACGTGGCTAGCCTGTCACCTAGCATGTGGAGGAAACAGGTAGTGCAATTAGTGGGGAAGACCGTGTTTATCTGTCAGCTGTAGATGGGATGGGACAGGACAGGGAGGCGGTGACACCACCCTTCTGAACCCTCCACAGGCTATTAGACTGTTTCCTAGAACTCATCAAGTAAAAACGGCTGCTTTCCCTGCCCTCCCGCACCAATTAGGAGAGGAATCCCCCTTCTTCAGCATTTAATACAGCTCTTCAGTATTCTGGATGCTGCTATAAGTTTTCCATAACTAGACTGCACAAAGAGCAAACGCTCCATTTGCTGTGATTTGTTGCCCTGCTTGACCACTTCTTTGTCTCAGCTGGAATGGAAAAGCGGCGCCAAACGGAGCTCCCCCGCTGTTTTATCAAGTCTGCTGAATCCTATAATGGAATAAGTGAGGTGACAATGAAAGGGGTGGGGGAGCGGGCTGGGTGGGGGCAACAGAATCCTATTTGAATCATTTAGGGTGGAAGCAATTACAGCGATGCCCAGCACCAGAGGAAAGTGTCCATTTCGAAGGCAAAGGGAATCAATGAGCGCAGTGCTGGTGATGTGTTTGACAGAAATGCCTGTTAGCGGAATATGACGGCTCTCCGGGATCATTACCCCCCCGGTAGACCATCCATTATCACCAGGGGACGTGAATAAACACGCGGGGTCACCAGGCTGCCTGAATCAGGGTTTAATTGCACATTCAGATAGGTGAAATTTCGACATTTCCCTCTCGTCCGCCGACTGTTAGCTTAGCAACTTCAAAGGTTGAATGACAACTTATTGAGGCTTTTAAAGAGTAGAATTTCGACATAGAATAAAAAATACTTTATCAAAATGGAGATTGTGACTTCAAGAATGCAATTATCATGGTTGTGTTCAACACCATGGAGTTGAACATGGAGTTGTTAGGATGGCTAGGTGAGCTTGTCGTTAGCACGTAACACACCTGCTGCAGCTCTTTGTCTATTGTCTCAAACTCAACAAAATATGAAAATGATGAAAATGGTATGAAAATACTTTCTGGAAGCGGTGAAGTCTAAAATGCACCCAGACATCTGTCCTTCGGCGCCTGGAGCCCTTCCCTCCCACCAGGACTGCCCCTGGCTCGGTCTCCTCATATCTGATGTTTGGTATTATTGCTGCTTCAGTCTTTAGTTATTTTCATAAACGACTGATTTTGGCATGAAATTAGAATGTTACCACTCAGAAATGGCCGGTCCCATTAGGCTGCTTGTCTTCGTGATCCATGGCTTTATTTTTCAACATTAAACTGAGGGTTTTGTTTCCAGATCGGGTTCAGGTTATAAGTATTGGTAATGGTGGCGGTAAAATTATCAATATTATTGTTAGTGTGATTTTTCTTGTTGAATCCTAAATCCAGGCTACGCCTGACTGAGCCTGACACCTCTGGGACACACTCAGCACCAGCACTTCCTCTCTTCTTCTCTGGGTGCGTTAGTGCCTGAGGATAAGGCCATCTGCTGTGGGCTGGACTGGAGTCAGAGCAGGCCAGACCAGTCTGCGTACTGGAACACAACTCACTTTAGATGTAGCCAATGTTTTGGCTACAGAGTCTGGTTGATCCCTCCCAGCAGGACATTTTATATTTGGAACGCTGTGAGTTTAAGGCATAGACGAGCAGCAAGAAAACAGGGAGGGTCTCGATGAAAACCATCAGTTAAAAATATCAGTTATGAACTCTGTTGTGTGTCTGAGAGAGAGAGAGGAAGTCCAACGTGATAAGACAATAAGAATGTCCCATGTGTGAGTGTCCAGTGGCGCTCGGTGCTGTTCCAACACCCATCTGTCAGTGACACCAGCGGCTGACAGAGTACTTATTCACGCTTGCTGATGAATATTCAATTCCCCCTGACTTTAAGGAAACAAAAGATATTCATTCATACATATATATATATATATATATATATATATATATATATACATATATATATATATATATATATATATACATATACATATACAGTATATATATATATATATACATAAATATATACCATCAAAGATATCAAAGACGGCTAAAACTACCTTGACATTTTCTACGCGACAGTCCTTGGCCTTTTCCCACACCGTGGGTTTGAGGGGACCGTTGACTGTGGGTTTGAGGAGACCGTTGACCGTGGGTTTGAGGGGACCGTTGACCGTGGGTTTGCAGTGACCGTTGACCGTGGGTTTGAGGGGACCGTTGACCGTGGGTTTGCAGTGACCGTTGACCGTGGGTTTGAGGAGACCGTTGACCGTGGGTTTGAGGAGACCGTTGACCGTGGGTTTGAGGGGACCGTTGACCGTGGGTTTGCAGTGACCGTTGACCGTGGGTTTGAGGGGACCGTTGACCGTGGGTTTGCAGTGACCGTTGACCGTGGGTTTGAGGGGACCTTTGACCGTGGGTTTGAGGGGACTGTTGACCGTGGGTTTGAGGGGACCTTTGACCGTGGGTTTGAGGGGACTGTTGACCGTGGGTTTGAGGGGACCTTTGACCGTGGGTTTGAGGGGACCGTTGACCGTGGGTTTGAGGGGACCTTTGACCGTGGGTTTGCAGTGACCGTTGACTGTGGGTTTGCAGTGACCGTTGACTGTGGGTTTGAGGGGACCATTGACCGTGGGTTTGCAGTGATCTGTGATTGCCGATGGTTCGGTCTCGGCCGGTCGACTAGGGAGCGTCGGAGCCACAAGTGAAACCTCAAGCAGCAGAAACCAGATGGGGAGGAACAGCTGCACCATCGTGGGAGGACAAGCCCCAGTAGCGCCTGTGCCACTGCCAAATCAAGGAAGTGGCTGATATCAGGAAATGCTACCAGTCCAAGATGGAGCCTGTGCAAAGAAGAGGCCCCTGAGACCATCAATTCTATTCAATTCTGTCTCAGTTAAAGTGCCAATTCATAACACTGCAGTACGGTACACATTCCAAAAAGAAATAGAGAAAAAGGTCAAAGGGAAAAACACGACACTGAGTAAGCCATTGGAGATAGTAGCGATAAAAAACCTCCCTTTAACAGACAGAAACCTGGAGCAGAACCATCTCAGTGTAGCTGTCCAACATGGAATGTCAGCACCAAGTAACTGGTTTAGCGTACAGGAACATCCCGGATCTGTCCAGACCCTGAGCCTGAAGGAGGAACAGGACAAGCAGGAGACATGCAGAAGGAACCCCTGAATCTCATGCATGTTTCACAGGAGACAATTAGCCTCTGACTTGGAGCAGCCTGATCTTTCAGTGTTGGGAAGCAGGAATATTGCCTCAGTCAGCATCAAGACTTTAATTTGAGGCATTTGCTCCTGAGTAAGCAGCAGACCCCTGAGTCACCGGAGACCCTGGAAATAAGGGTTGGTCCGTCAGCCTCATCAGCGGAGACAGGTCTTCCTCTCCATTAGTGATCAGGTGGAGGCTTGGTGTCCGGAGGAGCCAGAGAGCGCCTGTGTCAGCACATGGATGAATATGTGCTGCAGAACCAAGAACACACAAGAAAACAACAATTTAAGGCAGATCTATTAAATTGAATACATTTTACTTGACATGTGTGTGTGTGAGTGTGTGTGTGTGTGTGTGTGTGTGTGTGTGTGTGTGTGTGTGTGTGTGTGTGTGTGTGTGTGTGTGTGTGTGTGTGTGTGTGTGTGCAGCATAGCATGGGTGCATTGGGGGGATTTGTTGATGTGTTCATCAGCACTTGCTGAGGACCTAATGAGCTGTTTGCGGCTGCGCTGACGACGCCGGCCGACAGGAAGAGCTGAAACCTCTGTTGTCTTAATTGCACATCTGGTTGCTGTTGCCTCTGTAATTGTGTCTGCAGAGGTCAGCGGCACACACACACACACACACACACACACACACACACACACACACACACACACACACGCAGCAGCAGCAGCAGTCTGCTTTCGGATCAGGTGGGACACCGTGGAGGGACAGGAGACGTCTTCTGGACCCATACACCAGCCAATCCCTGCAGAAGACTCCCATCTAGTGGCCGATGGCGATATCGCATGTTGAATCCTTTCCAGAAAGTGCAGTTGCGCAATAATAGTGAGCGGCTCCACAGTTGTTCTAATTGTATTGTTAGTGCAATGAAATGAATGTCAACCATAGCTGACGCTGGAGGCTGTGGTGAGCAGGTCTTGCTCAGAGGTGCTCATTTACTGTCGCCACCAGAGGCGCCGGAGGTCAGGTAGCGGACTAAGATACTGTCGCAGTCGGGGCTGAGCCCTCATCCTGTACAGAAAAGGTCAACATTGGTAGACATTAGGACACAGTGGAAGAAGCCCCGTTTACTGTGATTTCGGTGGGCTTTGTCTTCTTTGTTCTCCAAGGTTTGATCTTTTAATCAGCTGGAAAACGGGACGATATTCCTACATTTGGGGCTGAGCCATTATCATGTAGATATTATTCCAGGTCCTCAGGTTATTTTTTCTGTGATGTTTGTTTATTCATTCTTTCATCCTCGTTTTACTGTCTTTAATCTGCTTACTCTCATTTTAAAAAAAAAAAAAAAAACGATGTCCCTGGACTTTGAAAGCACTTGGGCTGCTCAAAGAGAAGCGCTCCATCGCTTCAGCTGTCAGTACGTTTCCAGCAGCTTGAGAGGCTCACGGTGTCTCTCTGACGTGGATTCTCAGGATTTGAGGACGCGGGTTACAGGCCCTTTTTGGTTGATCTAACTGGAAAGCACATGTGTGCAAACATCACTCTGTCCTATCTCAGTGAAATAAAAGGTAAATTGTTGTTTTTCTGTCTCTCTGCGGTCATTCCTGAACTCTTCACATTTTTCACCAAGCCTGATGTCTGAGGCCCACTGTTGGTGGTCAAAGAACCACACACTAAAAAAACATTACTATTACACTATGGCCGCCGCTCGCTGGGCTGGGGTTAAAAAGACACTAAAAAGTGGACTTTACTGGTATATTATTGCCATTAATATAACAATTATTAACATTTTTTTTTCTTTATCACCTCTGGCAGGGAGGTCATGTTACAGCCGACATTTGTAGTATGTCCAAACATTAGGATTTTCTAAACCTTAGCAAACAAAGCAAGAACAGGAAGGCTGAGTGGTGAGCCAGAGGTCTTCCTCATCTGGGCGATGAGGAAGTTGGACGTAGGGAAGTCACCCTGGTCGTGGTGGAACTTGGTGCAGTCAGACCTGGTGAAACTGGGCTGTGGAGGAACCAGAACGCCGTTCGGATTCTGAGATGGGGGACGACCTGTGTGATTAGGGCTTTTCAGAACCAGGGAGAAGAGAGGGAACCGCTGTGAGCGTTTCCAGGAGGAGACTCCCTTCATCGCAGCAGAGGTCAGAGGCATCTTTCACCCGCCACCAATGTTGATGGCACCTTTTTGTCATTTCACTTCCCTTTTTTCCTCTTTCCGTCCATCCGTCTTTAGCATAGCTGTGCTAGCTAGGCCTACGCTGCTGGGGGCACAAACAGCATCCCCCACCTCCTCAGCACCCTCCACTCCCTCGCCCTTTCGTCTGACCTGAATCCTTTCCATCCTTCCTTGTATCCACCCATCCTTCCCTCCATCTACTCTTCCCTCCAGCCCTTCCTGCTGCTTCGTCCATCCCACCCAGATGATGGCGCAGCCGTCCAGGGAGCGCTGCTAATGGATGGAGGGAAGAATGGAGGGATGGCTGCTGCCTCTGGGTGGCGCTGCCCAGGGTGCACTGCTCAGATGGAAACAGAGGCCGTTTTTCCTTGATGAAATGAACTCTGTTCTTTCCTGTGGTATGTTAACGCCTCCCTCCCCCTCCAAAAACAGGAATGAGCAGGAGCGGTGAGTGGTGGGAGTATCTCTTTAAATCCAGCAGCAGCTAACGGTGAAGAGCTGCTCCTTTCCAAATGAACGGTGGGGAGTTTCCAGTCAGGCCGCAGCCTGATGGGCCCGTCTTTTCTTCTTCGTTTTGTCTCACGCCAGTGCCCTCTATCCTTTATAAGGCTACTTTGAAAGGCGGTCTCCGTGGAGACGACCTGACCCCTCCGCTGCTGTGGGCCGGGGCTGATTGATGGCGCTGGGCTGGCCGTAAAGACGGTCTGCTGCTGCTAGATTAGGCCGGACAAACATGGCTGACCAGCCAGGAACGTTTGGGCATCAGGGACTCTGGTCCAAGCTGCTGGACACCAGCAACCTTCCCGCTCCCCGGAGTTCCTTCTTGCCTCCGTCAGAGGTGGAGGAGCCAGCGTTTCAGGGCCGGGATCGGAATTCCTGCTGGCTGCTCGGATGCTCTCCTGTGAGTGGGAAAAGCCCCGCGCTCTCTCCCCGTGTAGGTCGCTGGCCTTTAGACTGCGCCCATGCAGGCCCACCAAGTGTTTGACGTTTCCATACCGCTCTTACAAGCGCTAGGTTGTCATGGAGATGCACTGGCTGCCACTGGCTGGGAGGGTACAGTGAGCCAAAGAGAGCTGTCCGTTTGCTCCGCCTCCTTTGTGAGCTCTCTGAAACATGGAAAAACACACATTTTTCACACGTTTTTAAGGACAGTGAGTCTTTTACGTCAGGATAAACCAACATTTAGAGTGATGTAGCGTTTCTGCTCTCTCTCATCCATCAACCAGAGCCGGGACCGAGGATCGGAAGCCTAAACCTGACAGGCCAAGGCTGGTATTCCTCCCTTCCTAGAGCTCCAGGCTTTGGTTGAAGACCAAAGATCACAGTTTCTGGCTGATGAAGGTGAGTCTTCCAACTCCGTGTTAGCTATTGTTCTGCTATTGTTGACATGCTTGAGCTCAAATCAGCAGCGTTTCCCCCCAGATGTGGTTTCTGCGCCGTCTTTTTCAATCGTTGCTCTGGGATACGCAGAACTGCTGCAACATCTCTGCATTTGGGTTTTATGAGCCACTTTATGGGCGTCTAGTTGACCTATTGACCAGCTGTTGAGTTTAAAGGCGTTTTCTCCTGATGGCATCATCTGCTAGTTGTATGAAAGACCATGCAGAAACATTACCGCCATCTTTGAGCCACGTTTGCCACCCTTGCGGGGGCCCTTGGTCTGCAGCTACAGAGGACCGTCTACACTAAAAGTCCCCTTAGAGTCACCAGTACCCCCACCCCCTCCACCCGCCCCCGTGCAGAAAGCTGGAATATGTCAGGGGCACAGGAAGAACATGTTGACTGCACACAGACCCCCCAGCCCCTTGAGCACTCAGACGTTTGCACAACAATTTCTCCACATCAGATCATTTTTCTGCTCATGAGATGAACAAACAGATCTCAGGTGACCAGGTGACACTCGGAGGTACAGAGGTACACAGAGCGGAGGTGGGCAAACTGAGGCCTGGGGGCCACATGTGAGCCACTGACCTATTTATTCCACAATCATTCCCCCAGCTTGGTTGGTTAGAAACAAGTTCAGAGCCCCAGGCTAAATAACTGGCCTGGGGTTTTCTAAACTCTCAGGGAATCTTCCACCGACTGTGACGGGCGGCTGTAAAAGAGGAGGAGCTTCAGGTGGTGGAGCGGCTCCAGGTGCTGGAAACACGCCTGCTCTCGGTGATTGGTGCCAAATGCTTGCGTAAATGGGTTCTTTTAAAAAATGACTGTATTTGCATGACAACGGCCCCGGGGTGGGGAGGAGGGCGGGAGGACACGGCAGCTCTGGGGGAGGCAGAGGGGGACAAGCGCACACTTCCACAGTGGACATGCCCGGAGCTGAGCGGGGACGCGGCCGTCTGGACCTTTGGCTTCCCCAGACGTACCTGGATCCTGGTGACGGATGGTGTCTTTCTTAAAGGACTGTGTGGACTCTGGATGTAGGCGCAGGAGGACGGACTCACCACAACCACAGCACAACCAAAGCAGTAAACACACCCAACCTTCTCTGCTCTTCAGCTTTTAAAGCCTCGGAAAAAAAACACCTTTGATCCAGTTTGCTTTTATTTTTTTGCCAGCTGGAACGACGTTGGCCTAAAGATGTCTGGAGCACCACCTTCTAGACTGCTCCTCCTCTGGTTTCTGGTAACAACCCCTCATTGGGTGGACTTTTGTCCCCTTTCTTTTGTTGCATTGGTGGATATTTTATAGCTTCTCTGAGTGACCTGCTCGTGACGGATGCCAGCGGAACCTTAAGTAATCACACTGTTTTGCAGGTGCTTTGGAACGGCGAGCCAACCTCTGCTGTGCCGGACAGACAGGAACATTCCCCCGGTGAGCAGCCCCAAACTCTCCTTTCAGGCTGCTTTTCCAACCTTCAGTGTCTCCAGAAGAGAAGAAAGAAATCCAAAAAGAGGGATGAAGCTTTTTGAGGCGTGACACCAGGGC
This sequence comes from Tetraodon nigroviridis, assembly GCA_000180735.1. Classification (NCBI taxonomy): domain Eukaryota; kingdom Metazoa; phylum Chordata; class Actinopteri; order Tetraodontiformes; family Tetraodontidae; genus Tetraodon; species Tetraodon nigroviridis. The sequence continues at coordinate 39,675 of CAAE01014638.1, read as the reverse complement.
TCTCCTACAGGACAGGAGACGCTCCCTCCTGTCTGCGTGCTGAGGCTGCATGAGTGGATTCACGGTTGAAACCAGAGCAGAGGCTGACCACCAACCGGTGCTGATGTGACTGTCCGTCAGCTCTGCGTGGGGTCTTGAAGCTCCCTCTGGTGTTGTGTTTGTCAGTGGTGTTTTTCCACCTCTAAATAAAAAGGCCATGGCCGAGCATCCCGGACAGGAAACCTATGGGTGTTGTCTTTCTGCAGGGCCGTCCAGACCTGTGCATGTGACCTCTCACTGGGCCTTCCATTTGGTCAATGATTCGCTGGCCTTTTCCAGGGCTGAGAGCTTCTGCAGAAGCCAGTTCAGCTCCCTGGTTGGTCTGGACCAGTTGGAGGACGCGGGGGGGCTCTGGGAGCTGCTTCAGCAGACTGGTCTCCAGCACCCCCTCTGGGTCAGACGTCCCAGTGAAGCAGCTTCCAAACAACGTGAGCCGAAATTGCAAATGAAATTAAAAAATATCCCCAAAAAAGAAGCATGACAACTAAAGAATTCTTCTTCTTTTTTTAGACACACAGTTCAGCACATTAACCTTCCCCATGGAAGCCCATCAGGCCTTTGCTCGCCTCAACGTGTCTCTTCCGGACCTGTCCTCCATCAGCATTTGTCTTCGCGTCCAGTGGAACCTAGACTGCGCCAAGGTGTCCACCATCTTCTCCTACGCTGCGCCAGTCTTGACCAATGAGTTCCAGCTTCGAGGCCAGCTGGACGCCCAGGGACGCGTCCTCCTGGCTCTCATCATCCACGGGAAGCACCTCCCCTACAAGGCCTCCTTCGCTAACGACGGGGCGTGGCACCACGTCTGCGTCACATGGTGCCGCAGCAGCGGCCGCTGGGCCATCTACGTGGACGGGGACCGGAAGGACGCCGGCTCCGAAGCAGACACGTCCAGGGATATTTCAGGGGATGGGATCTTCATTCTGGGCCAGGACCAGGATTCCTTTGGAGGGAACTTCACCGAGCCTTTTTTTGGGAACATCACCGACCTCAGCGTGTGGGACGCGTCTCTGGATGGAGGACAGGTTCGTTCCCTGATGGCCTGCGAGCCGCTGACGCAGAAAGAGCTCTTCAGCTGGAACCTCGAGCACGTTAGCCACCACCCAGGTGTCCAGGAGGTGGAGGTCCTTCTCTTCTGTCCAGGTAGGGTCACATTTTAGATTGACAGCTTCCCCTCATGGTCTCAGGAGACCTCTTTGACTCTTATTACCGCCCGTTTGGAACAACACAAAAGATTTGTTTCAAATCATTTTTGCACATTGATGGAAAGAATCCCAAAAAATATAATCCTCTTCAGTCATTATGATTTGGTATTATTAAAATCCCAGCAATATAAAAAATGTGATTAAAACAATCATAATGCAAGATTTTTAGTGTAGAGAAAATTATTGTTTATTTAGCTAAAAAGAGGATTTGTTATTTTTTTGTGATCTCTCCAAAGGATAAACAGACTCAAGCCACTAGGAGAATCACTACAGATAAAAACACATGTATATAAATATAAAACTAGCTAGTTTGAGATGTCTGTGTAGGTTCTCAGTCATCCAGGTCATAGTTATCCGAGAAAAGATTCTGTGTTCATCTGGACGTTTCAATTTTCTTTTTGGAAAACGTTTCGCCTTCTATCCAAAAGGCTTCATCTCTAGTTTGAGATATATTAGCATTGCTATGGTTTCAAGGCCATTGATGTTCCTCATTTCTGATAAACAAACCACTGAAACCAGTGGGGGGTTTTATAAAATTTCATTCTAATAATAACAAAAAGTTTGCAAGACGACTGATGGTTGTGAACAGACAGACATTGGAACATGTTTCTGAAGATATCTAGTACAACTTTTTTTAATCGTTTCCAAAAAGTGCTATAACACCTTTTGACCACTAAGTGGCAGCATAAATTAAATCATTAAAAACTGGAAACGTCAGTCAGTCAGTCAGCCAGCTAGTCAGTCAGTCATTTCGGTATATGATGATAAAAATGTACTATTGGATGCTGGTAGCAGGGACACTAAACTTTTAAAACCTTTTAAAACAGAACGTAAAGAAATCTGCCCCAGTCTCTAATGACTCATGAGTCCTAATGACGACAGGCCTAACCCTAACCCTGACCCTGACCCTGACCCTGACCCTGACCCTGACCCTGACCCTGACCCCAACCCTGACCCTAACCCTAACCCTGTCATAAATCTGCCAAATTTTTGACACTTCTGCAGACAAAACCATAAAAAGAAAAGAAAGCCCAGTTTACCTCAGCGCAGCACTGAGGGGGGGGAATCAGGTGACGTGGAGCCCGTGGGTCCGCTCTTTCAACAACCCTTGAAACAGTGTTCGAGTGTGCCTGTTTTCATCTCTGAGTTGTGCCCTTGGGCCTCCTGTGCCCTTTGACCTCCCGTGCCCTTTGACCTTGTCATTTGCCAGCGCAGAGCCCTGACGCTCCTCCTCCTGGTCTAGCTGTTAAACAGGCTGCTGACTTCGCAGTCTGACTGGTTTTTGCTTTTTTAACAGAATTGGGGAAGCCATTCGATCTGAAAACAGAAAACGAGTCGTTGCCCTCACTGCTGAGCTAAACCCAGCCCCCTCCTCCGCTTCTAGAATACAAGTTACGATCTGACACCAGTTTTAGACGATTTCCTGTGGACGGTTCGTTCCACGGTGCCGACCCATCTGGTTACATCACCAGGCCAGGAAACAGGAAGAAAAGAGCGTGTGTGTAACGCACCAGCTTGTTGAAATGAGTGAGCGGACGGCGTGAAGGGAGTGAAGGATGGCGGGGATTACCGCAGCCGTGCGGAGGCGCGCATCCGTGCCAGAGAACACACACTCCCACACGGAGCTCCTCCTACCAGGACTCACGGTTCCTTCATCAAGCTTTTTTTTCACCTGAAATGCCCCAGAATAATCTCATCATCTCCTACCTAGACTAAAGCGCTGCTCCAAAAAAAAAACCATGTGCATGTGTGTGTGCAGCAGCGCACCGGCAGATGGCGCCGCAGGGCTGCAGGACGCTGCGGGGTTGGCGGGATCAGGCGCCGCAGTTGGGCCAGGCTGACTGTTCCGACCATCTTCGGTTCATCTGCAGCAGCACCACAGGTGAGTCCCACAAGCAAGGAGCCATGTTTGAGCTCTGCTGCAGGCGAGAGTCAGCGTGTGGCGGCTGTGACCCCGCAGAGAGCTACCTGAAGATGGAGCAGATGAGTGAAGCCCGCCGCGCCCAGCCCACCGCTTTCATCAGCAACCTCATGAGGCTCTCCAACCGCAGCCAGGTACGTCAGCCCGCGCACGTGTCCTTAAAGAAGGACGCTTCCTCCTCACTGATGCGAGCCGGTGGACGCTGTCGCCCCTCAGGCGGCGCTGGTGGAGCCCACGGGCGGGCTGGCCCAGGCCTCCGCCCTGCTGGACATGTCTGCTCGGGCCCTGGGGGCCAGCCGGCAGCAGGAGCTGCAGCCCGCTGACATGCTAGTGCTCATGCAGCTTCTGTCCGTGGCTGCCGACACCCCGGAACCGCTGACCTCCAATCACAGCCAGCAGGACCTGCAGGAGATGAGCCAGAACTTCATCAGCGTGGCCGACAGCCTCATCAGCGAAGGCAGCGCCTCCAAGTGGCAGGCCATCAAAGAGGTAGCGAGGAAGGGCCACCTTGGGTTTTAGATCTGGATGAACGGGCCGGCCTAGTGGTGCAGTTTATCGGGCTACACGCGGCCCCCGGGCCTCAGTTTGCAAACCCAAAGGTTTCGTCAGACATCCCCTTTAAGGTTTCTCTTCAACAGCATGTGTGAGCGAACGGGAGCAGCAGCGTTGGGGTTTTTGTTTTAAATTTGCAAATGAAAGTGGAAAAACAAACCTTTGGTGTGAATGGCTGCTGGGGCGGCAGCATTGGCAGCCTTTTTCTTCTCTCTAGAAGAATCGGGTGGTAATAGTTGTGTGGTGTTTCTACGGTGACGGTAACAAAAGCACAAAGGGTTAGCAGGGACACAGCAGAGGGCAGCGTGCTTCCAGGAGAAACGAGAACCATCAGCATATTAACACCCCGCTTTGGCGTCTGTGATGTCAACGTTGTTCAGCTGCTGCTCAAAGCCACCGCAGCGGTCTGGAAACATGGGGCTCCTGGCCCCGCCCCCAGCCTCAGGGCCATGTTAGGGCAAACGACAGCAACAATCCCCAACTGGACGGTGCTGAGACGCTGCGTGTGTCCAGGTGGTGAACGGCCCCATGGACGTGGTCCGCAGCATCGACCAGATGGTGACCAAGCTCAGCCCACACCTGATGGAGAAGGCTGATCACCTGACCATCCAGAGGGCCAACATCAGTGAGTGTCTGTCCTCTGTCTCACACACGCACGAAGCATGTGACTTTTCTGTCTGACATCACGCTAACGCTAACGTGGCTTCCGCCCAGTGGTGGTTCTCCAGCCAGGCGTGACCTCTGACCTTCTGCAGAGGAAACGTCCTACTTTCTTGGACTTGCTGGTTTACCTCACCATTACTGGTTTCCAGGGAAGAGTCTTTACGTGCACAAGGCAGCGCACGCCACCTCCTCTTGGACCATCAAGCGTTCCTGACATCAGCACTGAGGAAGGAACAGTTTTTTGGACCAAAATCACAAAGCAAATATCTTGTTTTTCACATTTTGTGCAGAAAAGAGGACGTTTCCATGGTAACGCTCCTCTGAAAGAGTTTAATTTGCATTGATTTAATAAATATGGTGACATGGGCAGAGCATTGATACGTGCACACTTACAGTCATTAAGCTCCGGCAAATGGAGTTTCTGATATCTGGAATCTATGAAGGATGATCAGGACCCAGCTCAGTCCGGCAGTCAGAAGACCTTCACCTCTCCTGCCGGCTCTACTCGGCTTTTACATTTCGATGAACCGTAAACACACAGTCTGTCCTTCAAATAACAACAAAAAAGCAGCACTTAGCGAATCCTACACTTCTACTGGCTGTTTAAGGCGACGTCACCCTCACGCATCAGTTTGTCTTTCTCTTCTTCTTCTTTCCCTTCTCTGTCTGCTTCTCCACATGCTGTCCAACCGCAGGCAGAAATGTTCCACTTGTAAAAGCTTTGGGTTGATGAAACTCCAAGTGGCGTCTGAATGAGCCTTTTCCTTCTTCCAGAGGTGGAGATGCAGCAGCAGCAGCTGCAGAAAGGATGGAGAGAATCCAGCTTCTGTGGAGCAGAACCAGAGGACGGGGCCGGTCTGGACTGCATCTCCGTGTCCCAGCAGAACATAGAGGATCTGCGTTCCAGCGGTAGGACAGAGCCTGCGCGGCTCCTCGGGTTCCTGTGCAGCTCCAGCCCTTCTGGCTCCAGGCTCAAGGCCTCCAGGAGCGCAGATGCAGCCTGGCTGCCCCCAGATCCATCCCCCGCTTTCTCGTCTTTCGTTGAGCCGCCTGCTGAAAGTTGCTGCCGTGTTGTTGAACGTGCAGGTTTCCACAAGCTGACGCTGGTCAACACCTGGTACAACAACCTTCAACCTCCTACTGCGGAGGAGAATGTCTCTATGGTTCCCACGGTGACCGATGGTGGCCAGAGGTACGGTTTGGGTACAAGACAAAGAAGAAAAACAGACAAACAGGACAAACTAACACAAAACTACTCAGTTGGCTGAAAATTGGTCCAACTAGAGATGGACGATGAAGCTCCAAATGATTGTTTGGCCCCACCTTCTGTTAGCATGCTGGCTAATGGGGCGGTCTGAACCTTTTTCTCACCAATCAGCTGACAACGGTCTACATTCGGCTCTTGGAGTAATGATTATGAATGTGGACCAGATTACATAGTCCATCGGACCACCCATGGCCCCCGGGCCTCAGTTTGCCCACCTCAGCTTTAATTGTCCAAAAGCCCCGCCTCTTTACCCAGGTGTCAGATCAGCTGGCCCCTGGTGTCCTCGGCCCTGGTGTTGGTCCAGGGGTTGGGACCAGCCAGGAAGCAGCCAGTGAAAGGTGCTCTTGTGCATCGGCAGATATTTGGGCACCATCCTGGGATCCTCCGTCATCTCCACCACCGTCCTGGGAGACCAGCAGCCGGTCAGCGTGGCCGTCAGCTTCCAGCTTCAGCACAGGGCAACGGTTTGTCTCTTTGATGTCAGCTCCACAATCAATTAAAAAAAAAAAAAAAATTCCGATGTTGGTGTTCCTGATTGTAACATTCCCGACAGAACCTCGCCGAGGCGGTTTATGATCCGGTTTGTGCCTTCTGGGACTTTGATCTCAAGTAAGCAGCCTTTCAAACAGTCATCCACTTACCTGTCTGGTTCTCACTGGACGGACCTTTGTCCCGCCAGTCCTGAGAGTGGCGGCTGGTGGAGCACCAAAGGGTGCCAGGCGGTCTCCCAGCAGCCGGGACGGACGCGCTGCTCCTGCAACCACACCACCAACTTCGCTCTGCTGCTGCAGGTGTACCAAAGCCAGGTAGCTCGCTGCCCGCCAGCCTGCAATTTACCACTCATAGTACTACTGACTCTGTGTGTGTGTGTGTGTGTGTGTGTGCGTGTGTGTCAGAGGAGTGAGGAGAATGAAAAAGCTCTGCAGGTGCTGACGTTCATTGGCTGTGGAGTGTCTCTCTGTGGCCTCCTCTTCACCTTCATCCTCTTCATCGCTGTGGGGTGAGTCACCCACGTCAGTGAGTGCACGTTGGAAAGCGCACGGGGTGAAAGCATTTCAGCAGGCTTGGCAGACTGGCGCTTTAAATGGAAAAAAGAGAGAACACGTACAAATATGTCAACAGCAGCATCAAACCTCTCTAAAAAACCACAACTCTGTGTGTGTGTGTGTGTGTGTGTGTGTGTGCGCATGTGTGTGTGTGTGTGAGAGCAGTGTTCCTAAATCAGACCGTACTACTGTCCACAAGAACCTGATTGTTGCTCTGGGCGTTGCTGAGCTGCTGCTGATGTGCAGCGACTGGGTGTCTGACAGTGAGGTAAACGTGCATGTTTCTATATGTTTGACTGGACATTAATGTAAACATGTAAAAAATAACATGATAAATGTAAACACGTCAGAAAATATGCGTTTATTAGCTTGTTTCCAGTACCAGTGTGTGTGTGCATGTGAAAAGGGTGTAGAAAAGCCAGATGAATTCTATATAGCGTGTGTGTGTGTGTGTGTGCGTGCGTGTGAAGAGCACGCTCGTGCTCACGCACCATCCGTGGTCCCTGCAGCTAGCCTGCTTCCTGGTCACGGCTCTGCTGCATCTCTTCTTCATGGCCTCCTTCTCCTGGATGCTGGTGGAGGGCCTCCTCCTCTGGAGCAAAGTGGTGTCGGTCAACATCAGCGAGGACCACAGGATGAAGCTCTACTACGTCATTGGCTGGGGTAAATGCTTCATCCTCCTCCTCCTCACACACCTTTCTAGCTGGAAGCCTTTGGAATTTGCTTTTTATGTTCAGAGCCGACCATTATGACACAGTTATTACCATGACTGTGTACCAACGGTGGGAAAACTGAGGCCAGGGGGCCACGTGTGGACCAGTGAGTTATTTCATCTGGCCCGCAGAGCCTTCACAATCATTTCTGCGAAAGCCAAATGAAGAATGTTGTTAGCTTGATGGGTGGACCAGTTTACAGACACTTCTAAACGTTTTCTCAGTCAATGGTCCATCAAGCAGGATTTTTAGCTAACCTCTGATCGTCATTTGGGGGGTTAGCTTCCTGCACCACCTGCCAGGCCTCTTCATCAAAATCTGAAGCTCACTGTGGCCCTTGAGGCTAAATAACTGCCCACCCCTGTGGAAGGCTGTTATTGGTATTTACCTAAAAATGGCTACAAGAGTAGCATTGGGTGAGCGTAGAGAAGAGCCTCCGGGCGCTCCAGCACCACCTGAACCACAGCTGACATCAAACCCTGAGCTGAAGCAGTGTGAGAAAGTAGCAGCGTGCACGCTGTTTTTCTTTTTGGTGTTGCAGAGGTTTGGAATGTTTCCAGACTAAACACAGCGAAGACCAAACAGCAGCAGCGTTAGCGCGTCTTTAGCGCCGCTCCCTCGCTATCGCTCTCTTTTGTCTTGTTTTTCAGGACTTCCAGTCCTTATTGTGGGTGTGACTCTGGCTGTATCAGTGGACAAATACAAAGCAGACGAGCACTGCTGGCTCAACGTGGAGGCCGACACCATCTGGGCCTTCGTGGGGCCGGTCGTCTTCGTGCTAGCGGTTCGTACTCGCCTCTCTTCCTCCACGAGAGTGTGTCAAAGTGGTGTGTGTTTTGTGACCACAACTCTGATCAACCTGCTCCGTCAACCGAGGGAGGATGCGAGGGCCAAACCATTAGCTAACACAGCCAGCAGAAACACACTCTTAATTCACCCTAAAATCATCATGAACCTTCTTGGTCTTTGATCTTTAAACATCAATTTGATCTTGTGAGTCTATGAAAGGATGACGACTTCATCTCTGGGCAGAGTCTTCTGGCGCTGACGCCGCCGGCTTCTGTGTGCAGGTGAATGCGGTGGTGCTGTGTCGCGTCGTCATGGTGACCGTGGCCAGCGCTCGTCGCCGCGCGAAGATGCTCAGTCCAAGCTGTGCGTCAAAGATGCAGACCTTTGACCTCACGTGGTGAGATATCAACAATGGCACCCTCGCCCACACCCACACCCACACCCACACCTGCTCCCTGCGTGTGTGTGTGTGTGTGTGTGTGTGTGTGTGTGTGTGTGTGTGTGTGTGTAAGTGTACGTTTTCTCCACAATCTGAGGGCAGAAGAATAGTGTTCCTGTTACCGTTTTCACAATTTTCATTCTTTTTAGATTTTGAATGTGGTCACAGTAAAAGTTCTCTCAGGTTTGAAGCCTTTGATTCATTATTTATTTCAATTTCAGGCAGTTTCCTCCTTTCACTGCCTCTCTGAACACACTTTATTCAAGTATGTGCGTGCAGTCGCCATGAAAACCACGTTCCTCATTCCATCACCAACAGGCAGTAAGCAGCCAGGTGGGGCGGCTCCAGAAGGTAACAGCAGATAGAGGAAGGCGGTAAATAAAGAGGCAGAGGGACGTGAGTGCTGCTTTTGTCCTCGCTGACGCATTAGGAGAAGTCAGGCTTTACGCTCAGGTGCAGCAGCGCCGCAACAATGGCGCGCTGAACAAAGGCAGGCTCCTCTGCTTCGCCCCGTCAAACAGGCGCGAGGACCCTTGAAAGGACGACTGCAGCGAAAGAGAAGCACGTTTGGCAGCAACACCTATGGCAGATGTAGACCTTTGTGGGTGGATGGATGGATGGATGGATGGATGGATGCAGGAGGAAGCCTTTGAAAAATTCCATTTCGCTGCAAGTCGACTCCAGCTTTTCAGTCTGAGCAGAGAAAACTGGAAAAACAAACTCATGCACCTCCATCTGTGGGGCTTGTTGTGTGTGTGTGTGTGTGTGTGTGTGTGTGTGTGTGTGTGTTTCAGGGCTGTGACGCGGCCTGTCCTCATCCTGCTGCCGGTGTTGGGTCTGACCTGGCTCTGTGGGCTCCTGGTCCATCTGTCAGTGGTAGTTGCTTATATATTCATCACTCTCAACGCCTTCCAGGTACAAACACTCACTCACTCTCACACACACACACACATATACACACACACATGATGACACACACCACTGCCATTATTTTGTGTTTATGCTCGGCTTGAGTTGTTGATATCATCATCCAAAATCAACCAAGCCGATTATTTCAGTACCCAACAAGCTGGGAACTTCCAGATGTGTGTGTGTGTGTGTGTGTGTGGTGTGGTGTGTGTGTGTGTGTGTGTGTGTGTGTGTGTGTGTGTGTGCGCAACACCATAAAAACCACATATGAGCACATTTGCTTCATGATTTAAGCTCTAGACATGATCTTTAAATATATTGCAGAAAAATGAGAAACCCAATAAA
>CAAE01014638.1:0-28480 GCA_000180735.1 Tetraodon nigroviridis | reverse complement strand
CTCTCTCTCTCTCTCTCTCTCTCTCCCTCTCTCCCTCTCTCTCTCCCTCTCTCTCCCTCTCTCCCTCTCCCTCTCTCTCTCTGTCAGTCTTAATTCATCAGCGCTGCTATCCCCTGGGTGACCTCCTCACAGCTGCTAGTTAATTTTGATTTAGTGTCGGGGTCCAGCTGAGGGCAGATAAAACCCACGTAGGAGTTCTTCCTCATGGAGGTAGGAGGATGATGCAGGAACGCTAACTTCTCTGCAAATGAAGCCTGTTGTTGTTAGCAGCATTGCTAGCAGTCATGTAGTAGTACCAACAGCAGGGGGAGGAGTGTTGTTGTTGTTGTTGTTGTTGTTGTTGTTGTTGCTGTTGTTGCTATGGTGACGCTATTGTCGCTGCTGCTGTCAGCGCGTGTGAATGTTGTGCGACAGCATCAGGACTCGGTGGAAACGCCGGTGCTTCTGCAGCGTCTCCTCCGGGCCGTGACGTTTGCTGGTGTTCCAGACCAGCCTTTCCTCACAGCCGGGTTACTGCGGCCTCTTCGGCGCCGGACGGCCAGAGCGCATCGCAACGGTACCATCCACCGCTTTAATCCGGGCACACAGATTGGTTTGCAGTCATGCGTGAACAGGTGGGAGTGGAAAAGGCTCGGCACAGCGGCCTCAGGCGCTTCCAGGGTGAGCGTGAGGAGGAGGAGGGAGAGGAGGAGGAGGAGCTCTGGCCCTGAGAACACTTCCTGGGCCGAGGGTTGACCTATCAGACGGATGCTTGAACCTTCACCTTTCTCCTTCTCTGCTGGGCTAGATTCATCTCAAGTCTTGCGTCTCTGAGCTGCCACCAGGCCGTTTTGGCCGATCCCACCGACCTAGCTTCCCAGTCCCGCCATAACCAGTCTGTCCACCACCGTCCTGCTGCTGGGTTTAGCCTCTCCTCCGCTGCAACCAGACAGTTTATCAGCGCCCAGCTGCCGCTGTTATCAGGCCTCTCTGCGTCCAGACATGAATCTGTCAGAGCTAGCTGATAAATGAGCCTTTTCATCCCAATAAAACCAGCTGGATCTGCCCGTCTGGACCACTATTACCAACCAGCGTGGCTTCTGCTTTCGAAAAAATGCTCTATCTCTCCTCTTTGTTCCACCGTGCATGTAGCCTTTCAAGATGAAAAGTCGTCCTCATTGATCCTCCTGATCGGTGTGTGAATCAGCCTCTGCTGCCACTCTCTCTCTCATTTGTCCGTCTTATTCTCATCCGTCCATTAGCCCAAGCGGCACATTTATTGATCTATTGTTCTGACTTATTCCCTGGAAAAAAGGTGGCCATCAGGATTATCTTGAAGCTTAGCGCTAGCCGCAGGAGGTTCTAGCAGACATGTCTCTGAGTGGAAGGGATTGAAGGAACGTCCTGCTGGACGCAGACGGAAGACGCAGACGCATGAGGACGTAAAAAGGCTGAGCTGGCGGTTTTCTGCATCATTTATTTTGTCGTTTCTGAAGAGATGAGAAGAGCTAAAGGTCCCAGTCAAGCCGGTAACCTGCCTGGACGGTATTTAGGCCTCAGGCTAACGCTTGCTAATGTCCTCTTTCTCCACAGGGACTGTACATTTTCTTGGTGTATGCCGTTTACAACAGTGAGGTAAGGATCCTTCATCAGTCCATCTGGCAGGAGAGAACCAGGCTGCAAACTCTGCTCTTCATGTAGGTGAGGAACGCCATCAAGAGGATCAAAGAGAAGAGGAAGGCCTTATCCTTCATGGTTAGCTGTGCGCACACGGCAAGCACCTGGTATAAGGGCAGCATCAGCAGAACCACTGAGCGTCTGATGGTACCTTTCCAGAACTGCTCCCAGCCAACCAGTTTCCTCCCCTCCCAGAGGGCCCCCATGACCTCCTGGGTCAGCACCCCTCCAAACCTCTCCAGCCCTGAGACCAGCGAGACCTCCGGAACCCCCAGCTCCAGATCACTGGTCATCCGGAATGGTAAGGGCATCCGGAAGGGCTGCGGACGGGAGCCGGTCCCGGCTGCTGAGAGGACCCAAATGGCTCCTTCCAGACTTTAACTAGCGCTCAGACCTCAGGAATATCGCACGCTACCTTTGACATTTTTCAAGTTCCAGAAGACACAGAAGTGCGATGATAAAGCGTATTTACTGCTGTAGCAAACATAGCTACTGTTATATTTGAGTTTTCGCCACAAAAGAATGAATAATCCCAATGCTTCTTTCTGAGGCCTGGTGGAACGTTTGTCAGCACCAGGCTTCCGTGTTGGCGCTGCAGCTGCGATGATATTTGGCACAAACAGAAAGATAAAGGAGCAGACCTGGATCCACCACGTTAGCTGACAACCGCTGTCACAGCAGGGACGTTGGGAACGGCAGCAAAACTCTGACTATTGTCCCGTTTGTCTGTTTGCATTCTTTTCTGAAGCAGAAATTCATCTGTTGTTGCAGACTGACGCGAGGAGGTTCTGCAACCTAAAAAAAAGATAAATGTGAGTCCTTGTCTTTCAGAGAGCTTTAGAAACGACGGCCTTGTCAGCTTCTCTCTGAAGCCCAAACCTGAAAACCAAGTAAGCAGCGTTTCTACGGATGTTTACAGTCTGCACACTGAAACCTCAGCTGATTGGCTGATTTATGTCTGTTTCACGTCAGGTGGTCCAGCTGACCGGGTTCAAGCCATCAGGTGAGACTGATAAAACATGACTTTCCGACTGTTATAACATTGGTTAGAGATGGCTGCAGCCACAAGGACTTTGCCTTTCCTTCCTGCTTGGCAGCTTCGCTAGGTGGAGTCTAGACCCGAGGTGACCCTAAGGACCGGCGGCCACATGTGGTGCGATGAACTATTTACTCTGGCCCCCAGAGCCTCCGCAATCATTTCCAAAAGCCAAATGAAGAGGGTTGTCAGCCTGATTGGTTAGAAAAAGGTTTAGACACACAGGGCCCCACACAGGGGACATAGCATGCTAACATGTCAGGTTTGGTCTGGTCTTACTGACTGAACCGAGACCAAACGCTTCTGCTTCTGGATCATCTGGACACAGATGTTGGTCCTGTAGTGGTTCCTCTGACGGGGAGCCTGGGAGGCCTTCGGAGTCCCTCAGCTGCTCCTACCCTAGAACGTTGACGTTACAAAGGAATGAAGGGTTCGGGTTTGAGCTTTCAGTGGAACTTGTGGAAAAGAAAGGGCAGCGCGGCTCTTCCTTCTCCAGGACAGGCCTGTGTTTCCAGGCCCTGCGAGACCACTTCCACCCCGTCTCTATTGATCCCAGCGTCCCAGCGACGCACCAGATGGTCCCCATGTTGGCAAAAGGTTAAATGCACTGTCAATGGCTCTATTGTGACTGTCCGACATGTGCCCTGATGTGTGGTGTTGGGTAGCGCTGGCTCCTCATTGTGGCCTTAAGAAACAAAGCAGGAGTTCAATCCCGCCATCAGAAGGGAACATCGGCGGCTATTCACACATGCAGCCATTAGCCACTCCAACACCTGCTCTCTCCCACTCTCCTTTCAGATTCCCTCCTTTCTTTCTCTCTCTTTTGTGTGCAAACACACTCCAAAAATGTAAAACACTGAACATCAGCCTGAGCCGGGGCTCATGGGTAACGTCTGCTGCTTCTGTGTCCGCAGGCTGCTGAGCTACAAATGGAATTCATCCTGGCGGAGAAGCTGGGATTCCATCTGAAGCACATACACACACACACACACACACACACACACACACACACAGGGAGGAAGACCTTCTGACATCAGATCAGTGACCAGACTCATCATCATCGGCGTTGGAACAGGACAACAGTCGCGTCTCTGAGAGCGCAACCATGTTGTCATGGAGACGGTGATGCCATCGCTTCCTGCTGACGGCTGCAAACACACACTTCACTACGACAAAGTTGAAACGATGGCTTCACAGCTTTCTGTCTAAACGGTGACAAACAAGACAGGTTGTTTTCAGGCTTAAACCAGACTTAAAACTGATGTAGTCACAGCTGATCTGTACTTCACTGGTCGGACGGTAGATTAGTTCCTAACAAATTCACCAGGCTGATTCACTAACACACTTGTGCTTATTTGATAGCGTATTTGTAGCGTAGTAATTTTATTCTACGTGTATTTTTTTGTTTGTTTGTTTGTTTGTTTGTTTGTTTGGGGGGGGTTGCTTATGTCGGATTTAGATGTGATGATTTAGGTCCTCGCATCGATCTGAAAGTGGTTTTAGGTTCCAGAAGCTCCAGAACTAAATGCAGATCTGTCTGAGGGGACAGGATGAACAGCATGGATTACTAGCTTAAAAGCTAGAAGAAAAGACAAGCCTGTTACTGGTTTTTACGTTCAGCTGGGGCTCATTTAAAACCTTCTCATTTACTGGTTGTTGAGTGACAATCATTGCTGGCTTCCCGGACGTCCAGAGTTGCTGGAAGGTCTTTTGTTTTAAAACTTAATCAGATAAAACCAGAGAAATTTACTGTTTGAATGTAAGTCAACTTTATCCTCTGCAGCTTCTACTATTATTCCCATTTGTTGAACAGCTTCATTTGTATTCTTGTTTTCCTGTTTCAAATACATGCTGAACTCTGCATAAAAACACAGAAACCAGGTTTTTTTCATTGAATTCTATCACATTTTGACGCTGTTGTCATGGTTTCCACATAAAGGGTTTCAGGAGTGTGTGCAGATTGGAGCGCGCCCTGCAGTGACGTCGCTGGAACGTCTGCGTCTGTGACGACGGTACAGAATGAGGACGCGTCCTTAACTGACCACCGTAAACGTTGTGAATTTTCTTGTGAAACTGTCTCGGAGTGGAGAACCGACCAATCACGGCTGTTTTCACCCACCGTTCATGTGACACAACAACTTTACTGGTGCAGAAGTCAAAATGGTCCATCGTGCGAGTGGTCGTCTTCAGGGAAGACGGATTCGGTGGAATCTGGGAGGAGGGACCCGGAAAACCTGGGAACTGCTTTTAAATTATGTCATTCGTCTAAAATTACTGTCACTGTAGATCACCAGTAGATCAGCTGTAGATCACCAGTAGATCACCAGTAGATGTGGACACCTGAAGATTTTGGACTTATCACTCTCACAGGAGCCACAATCTCCGTGTCACATGACCAGCAGATGGTTGTGAAATGACAAAAACAATAGTTGGGCTTTTGTTTTCTGAGAAACATGACTGTTCCTCTGACTGTTGCTTTGTTCCTGTGACTGTTCCTCTGACTGTTCTTCTGACTGTTCCTCCAAGTGTTTATGTGTGTAGTTAAAAGCAGCCAGTGAACGGCTGTTTTTTTCTGTCTGGTTTTCTGGTCCTGTACATCTTTGTGTATTTGAGCTCTTCGGCTTCGCTGTTCTGCTGCCGAATGCTGGGCAATAACAGCTGACCCAGGTGGAGTTTACCTTTATTGGTTGTTTAATGCAATTACAATAAAATATATTTAAAGAAAGCCAAACAGTTTGGTCACCTTCACTTAAGGAGGGAAAACAGGGCCAGTTCCTGACAGATTGGCGAACAGAAAACCAAAAAACAGGTGAAGAAGCAGAACTAGAATCAACAGCACAACAGTAGCAACCGGAGCTCCACGCGAGCGGAGACCTCGGCCAGTGTTTGTTAGTCTTGCAGTAGATACTCACTTCACAACATAAATATACTGTACAAACTGATAACACACTGGAATGGACAAACAGGCCTGTTGTGGTGTGTGTGTGTGTGTGTGTGTGTGTGTGTGTGTGTTCTTGTACTTGCTACATACTGAGTAACAATATCTGCATTCTCCTGGCTGAGCGAGGCCATCTTTTGGAAGGGAGGACATTCTGGCTGGTCCTCACAACTTCTAAGGCCTGTGTGAGGGTTCAAAACTGGTTTGAAGGTGGGGTCAGAACTGGGTTCAGGTCAGGGTTCAGGTCAGGGTCTCGGCTAGGATCAGGGTCAGGGGGTTTGTTTGGAAGGTCAGGGTTAGGGGTTGGGGCAGCGGATTATGTGTAGAAAAGTGCTCACAAAGGTAGAAGTACAAGAGAAATACAAGTAAGTGTGTGTGTGTGTGTTTTTAGGCAGACATTAGGTTAAGGCAGGTGGAGTGATTGTCAACACCTTTGTATGGTGGATGTTGCCACAGCGACAAACAACAGACGTTACAACACCACGACCGTGTGTTCTGAGGGAGGCGTCGGTCAGGCGGCTCTCGCCGTGCTTCTCAGTGTCCAGGCTGCTCTTCATCGGGTGTCAGGCAGTGCAGGGTCATTACCAGAGGCCTGGCTAAAGAGTACCGCGTAAACAGCGTGTCCGCCATGTGACAACAGCCGCGCTAGCTTCGATTAGCGCTGGACAGCCTGTCGGTGGGGACCTGTCCCCCCAGGTTCACCGTCTTTGTCTAGACCCATCAGCACAATTGAAAAACTCAACAGCCAAACTTCACATCGTCACAACAACCCACTGTTGCTGCGGTCGGCAGCAGCAGCGTGTGTTGGGTCACCGTGGTGACGCTGGTACAACATGGCGGCGCTCGTGTCCAACAGTTTGACCTTGGAGCGGGAGGACGTCGCTCTTTGGCACACAGCCTGCACGGCCGCAGCTGCGTGCACGTGTCCAGGCAACCGTCGGCAGGTTCCCATCAGCCAGCGGGAGGATGGGCGGAGCTAGGAGCTGGGGGCTAGTACAACATCGATTATCGTCCGATGGACGGCATACGTCTTTGCTCAGGGGCCTGATAGTGGCCGCGGGCAGCAAACTGGGAGCCCTGACTGGTTGACCTGGAGGGAAGATTTTAAAAGTGCAAAACGTGGATGAAGAAACCAAACGATGGGCTAACAAGCTAAAATCTGGTATTAATGAAGGGCCGACAGGAGGCAGGTTCCTCCTGTCTGACTGGTTTTTCCTGGCGTCCCAGACGGTGCCGGGAACGCCGAGACTGGAGGTATTACACAGGTATTTGATATGACTTGGTTTCTTTCTCTTTTAGGGTTTGCATTAGCGAGGCCTGCAGTGGGTCCGGACGCCCACCGGTCCGAGCCAAGAGCTAACCTGGAAACGGAAGGATCACAAACGATAACAACCGACTGGAAACACAGCAAGCTGCAGGTATTAGGGCAGAAACGGGGCTTGTGGGGCAGAAAAGAAGAGTATTTGGACGATCCACCGCTAAAGGGAGCAGCCATAATGTTCACCAGACTGGAAGTGTGGGTTCGGGACGGCTGCTGCTTACACGTGCCGCCAGTTCTGACGCAAAAGGATGTTTTATTTGCACGAGAGGGAAATGTTCAGGTCTGTAAAGGGGGTCTTTGATAAGCAAGCCTTGGCTGCTCACCATGGCAACAGAGCTTCAAACTGTCTGTTTTCTCCTCTCAGAGAAGCTAAAAAATGTCCCAATTTGAAATTCGCATTCCGCCCGAGCGTTCCCTGGCTGCTTCACACGCACGCTCGCTTGGCGTGAAGCATCTCGATGAGCAGGTTGTTGCAGGGCACCTCTCCGCTCAGGTGCATGTAGCACAGGAAGTCCTCCGCCTGGGTGCTGAGGGTGCGCAGCTCCGGCAGCCGGACCACCAGCTGGCTGAACTTCTCCTGGAACTGTGGGTAGGTGGATAAGGTGTACTCCAGCAGAGCCCCGTTCACCTGCTCCTGGACCCCCTCCACGAAGGCCTGGTCCTCCAGCAGCTTCACATCTGCATGGCAGGAGTGGCAAGAGTGAGAAACAGCCGGTAAAACAGCAGCCCGCGAGCGCAACAGCAGGTTACGCCTTCCACATCCTCCACCCATCGATCGGAGCGGTTCCGGTCCGGTTGCTGGGTTCTGACCTCGGGGGTTAGAACGGTGCTGATGACCCGTTTGTGGGACCAGGTGGACCAACAAGGTGGGGGGATGGGGGGTCAAGGACCCGGAACCTGGAACCCAACTGGCTGCTGCTCAGAGAAGCGCCCCCCCCCCGCCCCCGCCCACCCCCACCCTCGATCTCCGACTGCCTCCATTAGAGACCCAATCAGTTTGTTCCAGAACGCTGCTGATGAGCGTCTTTCAGAGAAGCACAAAACAGGAGCAGGAGAGAAAAGAAGCTCATTCAGCAGACATAAATACGAGCGCCTCCACGCTGGACGCACCTACGGCGCAATTTATGCATGAAAAAATAGTGCAATGGAAGTGTGTGTGTGTGTGTGTGTGTGTGTGTGTGTGTGTGAAGGGGGTCTGGCATTCAGTATCAGCTGAGCCCATCTTGGAGAATCCATTCAAACAGTAATTAAATGCTTTGAATCAATGTTCTGAATCATCTTTTCAAGCTGCTTAAGGGCAATTAAATTACCCCTGACGAGCCTGACTCTGGAGCCGAGCGAGCGAGCGAGCGGCGGGGCGCAGGCAGCAAATATTTTCCGCCTGCGACAAGTGCTCTCACCGCTCTAAAGGCCTTTGTGCGGCGGTTTGCTAGCGCTAAACAGCAAACACTTGTGGGAATGTGAGCACGCGGCGGCGCTCGCTCCATCTGCCCATCCGTCGCCCTCGCCACCACATGAGGGACCGTCCATTACGCCGCCGCTGAATGCCATTAGTGCAAAATGGAGGCGCTCGTCTTTGTCAGTAATGGCTCTGGCCAACGCTGGAAAGCTAATTAAGTGAACGTATTAGTGGGGGAGGAAGGCCGCTCTGGAAGAGGCTCATAACCTCACAGGAAAAGAGGCTCCGCCCACCGCTTCAGCTGGGACACTCTTCATTCACGTTTCCAGTGACGCTATTCAGATTCCACCAGAGGACGGCGCCAGAGCGGCCCCCGGCCCCCACGGGCCCCTGCTTTTACACCCCGGAGCCAGACACAGGCGTTTACTTCCAGGTCAGGGTGGCCTCGGGGGTTGGGGATTGAGGACCGGCCCCAAGAACCAGCCCCGAGGACTTGCCCCAAAGACTGGCCCCTGGAGGACTGGCCCTGGCGACTGGCCCCGAGGCTGACACTTTTCTATCCCTGTTTGCAATTGAAGTTTTTTTATTAGTTTGGGCTGAAGATGGGCAACAAGCAAAGCCGAATGTGTGTGTGTGTGTGTGTGTTTGTGTGTGTGTGTGTGTGTGTGTGTGTGTGTGTGTGTGTGTGTGTCCTTCCTACATTTTCTCGTGCACCCAGAACTTTGTCTTTTGAACAACACTGGGGTGTTTTCGAGGCTAAGCTAACTGGGAGAAACAGATGGAGGGATGGCGAGATGAAGACTTTTCTACGTTTAATATCCAGGCTCCATCAAAGCCTCAGCAGGAATCGCTGCCCTTTGATCGACCTTTTTTATTACTGTTTATTCTTTTTAAGAGCTAACTGCTCCCACTGTGGTTGTTCTGATTCATTAACTACAGGAGGGGTCCCACCCAGCTGCTGTGGAGCCTCCAGGGTCCCGGTGAGGTTCTAGAGCTGGAGACACTCACTGGGGTTGAAGAGCAGCAGGAACTTGAGACAGGCGATCTCCCGGCGGTCCACCTGCAGCAGCCGCAGCTTGGCTGCCAGCTCCTGACCCCTCTGGACCAGAGCGGACAGAGTGGCCTCAGCCTGGGACAAGATGAAGGAGAGCGCCACCTGCAAACGGACCACTGGTTAGCTGTGCTGGAGGAGGAGGAGGAGGAGGAGGAGGAGGAGGAGGAGGAGGAGGAGGAGGAGGAGGAGGAGGAGGAGGAGGGGACGCTCCAGCGAGCACAAGATGGTGAAAGCACCGTCAGGATGGAGGGTAAACAAGCAGCAGGTCGTCATGGAGACCGGGGAACCATACCTGGACAATACTGGAACACACAGAATGGATGGATGGATGGAGGGAGGGAGGGATGGATGGGTGATGGATGGATGGTGTGGCTGGTTTGTTTTCTTGTCGTCTGTTTGCTTTTGTCTCCTCTCTTTTCACTAATCTCATTAATTATTCCTTCACCTTATTTCATCTCCAGCAGCAGATTTATCTACTTGTCTTCCTGATCAACACCTTCTCTACGTTGTTAAACTTGTTATAATGTAATAATTATCGTTAACACTTTCAGTCTTTGAAGTTTTTAAACTCATGTAAATGTCTTTTGCTCTTGCATCTGTTTTCAGCTTTGATGTCTTCCGGGACGTCTCCACGCTGGAGACGTCCCGCGTCCCATCAGTCAGTACCCTTCAGGTCTGAGACGCGTTGCAGCCACGGCAACTTCTGGTTTGTTTATTTATTCATTCCTCTATTTGTTTATTTATTTTCACTAGGAGCAGCAACTCTGACAGATGGGACGTCGACCTTCAACACGCCGCCTCGTCTACGTCACCAAGGAAAAAAGACACATCTGCTGTCACGTTTGTGCAGCAGCTTTGTCCACAGAGCCTGGTAACAAGTCAGTCAGCAAGTCTGACTTGTTAAGTTACCAAGTCAGTTACCAAGTCAGTCAACAACTCAGTTAACAAATAGGTCAACAAGTTAATTAATAAGTCAGTTAACAAATAATCCAACAAAACAGTTAACAAGTCAGCCTTTCAAATCCCTGGATCAGTCAGGAGAATATTATTATGGAAATGTTCTGATAAATGGGTCTAAATATTAGCGCGTCAGTGACCCGGAACCAGGACCAGAACCTGGACTAGGACCTGAACTAGGACCTGGACTAGGACCTGGACTAGGATTTGGAGTAGGACCTGGACTAAGACTAGGACCAAGGCTGGTGTTAGTGGGAGTGTTCTTCTGTGGTTCTGAAGAGGCCAGCGTGAGATGTAGCAGGAAGGTGTGTGTGTGTGTGTGTGTGTGTGTGTGTGTGTGTGTGTGTGTGTGTGTCCTTACCTCCTGGCCCGTCACCAACAGGATGCTGTCTTCCTGTCCGTGCTGCACTTGTCTGAAAATATGATCCAGGACCAGAAGTTCAGACCAGCAGTTATGGAGCAGTTTCATCTGATCCCCCACCTCCAGGAGAGAAACAGGCAGACAGTCAGTCAGGCAGGCAGACAGGCAGGCAAGCAGACAGACAGGCAGACAGGCAGACAGTCAGTCAGAGAGGTAGACAGACAGTCAGTCAGAGAGGTAGACAGTCAGATGAAAAGACAGTCAGTCAGTCAGTCAGTCAGTCAGTCAGACCAGAGCTACTCTGAGCCACGTTCTGCTTAGTTTTCTCCACTCCTGATGAGTAAATGATGGCACACACGGTCACATGACTGGCGTCTGACACGCTTGTCTTTGATTGGGCCTGAGGCGTATCTATGACAACGGCACAAGCGGAGCCCCTGAGCTGCCTGTACCCTCAGACGGACCTGCTGAAGCATTAGAACCAAACAATCACCCCCCCAGGCAGCCAGCCGGGGTCTGACTGCCTGTTCCAGAGGGTGGGCCTGGCTGCAGGAGCAGCCGGTCAGAGCGCCCACGAAGGAGGAAGCCCGAGGTCTCAGCGACCTCTGCATTTCCTCTGCAAGAGGATTGGGACACTAAAACGGAGGAAAAAAACCTGCTAAAAAAGGAGGAAGGCAGAGAGGAGAAGCTCTTCCTGCTAGGAGTCACATGTCCTCTCAGCAGCCAGCAAAGAAGGTGGCAACCGGGCAGGGCTGCCTCTGGGCTGGCCTGTCCCTCCCCCTCAGGTGTTTGGACTGGCCGGGCCTCACAGCTGCCTGACACCTTGTCTGACTGTTTCGCGCCTGTCGCCAGTGATCTGGAGACCACTGACGGTCAGAAAATAAGCACCACAACAAATATGTCTGCTCACATATTATCCCAGAAACACTATATTATCCAAGGGTTAGCATACAGCCATAGCATATTAGCCTTGCCAGCTTCTCCAGCATATTAAACTAGCCATGTGATCCTAGCCATAGTCTACTATCTTGGCCAAAGCAAATTATACCAGTCACAGCATATTTACCAGTCACAGCATAGTGTCCTGGCCATAGCATAGTGTCCTAGCCATAGCATAGTGTCCTGGCCATAGCATAGTATCCTGGCCATAGCATAGTGTCCTAGCCATAGCATAGTGTCCTGGCCATAGCATAGTATCCTAGCCATAGCATAGTATCCTAGCCATAGCATAGTGTCCTGGCCATAGCATAGTATCCTAGCCATAGCATAGTGTCCTGGCCATAGCATAGTATCCTAGCCACAGCATAGTATCCTAGCCATAGCATAGTATCCTAGCCATAGCATAGTATCCAAGCCACAGCATACTATTCTAGCCACAGCATAGTATCCTAGCCATAGCATAGTTTCCTAGCCATAGCATAGTATCCTAGCCATAGCATAGTATCCTAGCCATAGCATAGTTTCCTAGCCATAGCATAGTTTCCTAGCCATAGCATAGTATCCTAGCCACAGCATAGTATCCTAGCCATAGCATAGTATCCTAGCCATAGCATAGTTTCCTAGCCACAGCATAGTATCCTAGCCATAGCATAGTATCCTAGCCACAGCATAGTATCCTAGCCATAGCATAGTATCCTAGCCATAGCATAGTTTCCTAGCCATAGCATAGTATCCTAGCCATAGCATAGTTTCCTAGCCATAGCATAGTATCCTAGCCATAGCTCACTGCGGATTTGATCAAGACTAGAGGTAAACAACATGCCGTTACCACGGTGACGCTGCGGGCGCAGCACGAGAACGTCGGAATCGGATTTATAGTTATTTTGTGCAACTTTGTGAATAAAATAAGTAATTGTAATTGCAAATAGGAAAATAAATCACGGTTGACAAAAATTGTAATATGCCCCAGAGAGGTAAAAATACATATTTTTTTAAAAATCTAAAACGAAAATAGGTTCTTTCCAGGCCCGCTCGTTCCATGTGCATCAGCACCAAAACCTTAAGGGCCAGTCCGGGGACGGGGACGGGAGCCTTCAGACTGTTGACCCGCTGAGCCTCAGACTGGTGAACTGGACTGGTTTCCGACGCTGGTTCCTTCCCACTGACCCTAACCCGCAGGGTTTCAAAAAGAACAGAAAGGAGCATCAGAGCCCCGAGCCTGCAGCAGAAGAGCACCCCGGCCAGCACCGGGACCGCCCCGGCGGGGCCCGCTGCCTGCGTCCCACCATCCATCCATCCATTCATCCATCCAGCTCCAGCTCTGGAGGCACCAGCAGGCCTCAGACTCCGGTTCTGGATGAAGATGTGACCTCCACCAGCCCCCTCGGAGCTGGCCAGCACAGTCTGAAGGTTCGAAAATCTCCAGCACAACTTATCTGTAGCAGTGACTAACGGAGCCCAAGCGACACAAGTAGCGCTCAAAAATAAAAATGCATGGCATCATTTTCATAGAATTCACCGGTGAGCATCGGCAGTTTTAAAAAAAAAATAGCTAATTAATTCGTTTGTGTTATATTTATAATATTATTATTTTTTTTTACAATTTATAATCTTTATAAGAAGTTTGTAAATTCGCAGAAAAATCGAAGTTGTGATATTGTCGTTTTCAGAACATATTTATTATTATTAATAATAATAAAGGCGAGGCGTCCGCGGACGCGCCGTCGAACAAAAAAACACAACCGATAAAAGAAATAAAAATTCCCCGTTTCTAAGTTTCCGACAGTCCTGTCAAATCCCAGACTCCAGCAGTGGAATTTGGCCACCAGGCAAATTTTGCTTTAATATTTTTCCGGATTTGCAGTCATTTAAATTCGTTTGAAAGAAAAAAAAGACATTTCTTTGTTTTAGCACTAACGATGCTCCTGATGGCACAAAAAAGAAAAAGCATCACAGCAAACAGGCGCTGCAGCTTCTACCTTTGCGGTGGGTATTACATTTTCGTCTCATTGTTATTTTTTACACCAACAACAACAAATGGAGAGTGCGCCGCAAACCGCTGACCGGACTCAGGAGCGCGTTTACGTGAATATGTCGGCTATAAAAACGGATATCATTCCAACATTTCTTTGTATAAAACAACTGAGGCTGAATATTAAATACTGAAGCTGTGGAATGGATTTCAGTTTTGCGTTTTTAGGGGGGTTGGGGGTTTTGCGTGTCCTCTGACAGCTGCGCCTCCACGCGAAGCCAAACCAGCAGCGAACGGGTCTGCGCGGGTCTGCGGACCTAGGCCGGGTCTGGACTTACCCTGAGCTCCTTGAAGAAGATGCAGCTCCGGGCCCACTCCACGATGGAGAACAGAGTCTGGTCCGCCATCCGACACATGACGCTGAAGGTGCTGGCCTTGTCCGCTCGGGCCCGGCCGCTCTGCTCCTGCTGCAGGTGGGCCACGATCTTGTTCTGCACCACCACCTCGTCCGGGTCGCAGCGCAGCAGCTCCACCACCAGCGGCGGCAGGCTGGGCGGCTGCGGGGAGGCGGACGGGTAGGGGTCCGGGTACGGGTATCCCGCCAGGGACTCGTTGGAACTGGTGTAGTCTGGGCATTCGGCCTTGATGGCCCTGCTGGAGAAGGCCGTGTACTGGTACTGGGCGCTGAGGGGGACGTGGGTCTGCACGGCCATGCCCACGGGCGAGGGGCCGTACAGGTTCGCCTCGTAGTCCGTGGGTGTGATGGAGCTCGGGGTGGAGGGCAGCAGGCCTTTGGAGATGGTGGGCAGGCTGTGCAGGCTGCTGTAGTCGCCCTGCAGCGGCGAGGCCGGCAGCGGGAGCGCGCTCTCCAGCTTGAAGCCGTTGGAGCGGATCAGAGCCTTCTTCTGCTGCTTCAGGGCCCGGTCCCGCTTGTACATGGGCCCGAACTTGTTCCTGCCGCCCCGCATTCGGTCTGCGCGCACCGCTGTCGGGAGAGAAGAGGCGCAAACAGCGTGAGAGACGCCCGCGACCGCGGCCGCCATCCTGTTTAGGCCCGGGAGAGCGCGCGCCTGCACGCTGGCGCGCGCAGGGAGGTCCCGCGCTTTTATCAGCGGCGCAGGAATGCGGCGGAAGCAGGTGCTTTCCCGCACAGCTGTCTGCCTGGGAACGAGTCCCAGAATTCCCAGTGCGCAGGCGGCGCGCGTCACATGCTGACGGCGCCCAGCACCGCTGCCACCTCCACGCGGCCATTTCACTAGTATTTCTCTGTTGGAGGCTCGACGGGAGATTCACACGCGTGAGACACACCTGCCGGCACCGAAGCGAGCCCCGAGTCCACATCTGGGCGCGGAGTGATGCGCGATAGGCTGGCGGAGGGTTACCTTCGAGGCGCATCCCGACGCTGAGGCACTTCTGGAAGCGGCAGAACGGACACCTCTTCCTCTGCGTCTTGTCTATTTTGCACTCCTGGTTCTCCGCGCACGTGTACCTCTTGTTGTTCTGCACCGTCCTCTTGAAGAAGCCCTGGAGCAAGGACGGAGCCGCTGAGCCCGGCCGCCACGTGTCAGCGAAGTATTCTAGCCGAAGGGGCCACACCTGAGGGCCGCGGCAGCGGGCGGGCTCCCGAGGTCACGTGGCCTGGCTTACCTTGCAGCTCTCACAGGTGAGCAGGCCGTAGTGGTAGCCGGACACCTTGTCTCCGCAGACCGGACACATCTCCTCCAGGTCGTCGTCGTACGTGTATTCCATCACCTTTAGAGTCAGCCCTGGACACGCGCACGAGCACAAGCACAGTGACGAAAATAAAAGAATACAAATAATTATTATAATATAATAATAATAATAATAATAATAATAATAATAATCATCATCATCATCATCATCATCGTCATAATAATAATAATAATAATAATAATAATAATAATAATAATAATAATGCATATAGAGCAGAAAAACACTATGTCGTTAAGCACGGGCGTTTTCTAACATTTTTTAGACTTGGTTAAATTAGGCTGTAATAATAAAATAACATTAAATAATAGAGCTTCACTCTCGCGGCTGCAGCTGAAGCATACACACGACAGTAAAAAAGGCACAATAGTTTCTATTTCATAGTTGTTAATGATTGGGAAAATAAAGTCTATAGGGATGATTTTTTTTTCAGCCAAAAAAATATTGTGATTATGCGTTTAATCAGGCGAGGGTTCATCAGCGGATACTGAAATGGTTTTTTCCATTTTCCTAGCTGCTCTTCTGTGTGTGTGTGTGTGTGTGTGTGTGTGTGTGTGTGTGTGTGTGTGTGTGTGTGTGTCTTGTATTTAATAAAAGTAAACCGAGCCGAGCGGAACTGAAGAGGATTGTGCTGAATTAAAAACGGGTCTAATCGCGGCTCCGAAATACAAACACAAACAAAATCGGCGCGACTGATGAAACTAATTATTATTATTACAATAATATTATTGTTAATATTATAATTACTACTATAATTATTGTTGTTATTATTTTGGGAGGTTTTAAATGTAAAAAAAACCCCCACTCAAATCATGGTTTTAATTAATAAAAACATTTCTAATTAGTTTATATTTAGTCGGACTATTTTTTATATATCTTTAATTTGATTGGTATATTTTTTTATTGGATTTTATAGATGTATTGGTGGAATTGCCGGGCCCGGGCCGCGCCTGCACACTTACCGTGCGCCTTTTCTCCCAACATTTGCAGAGGAGCCCGCTGGAGTGCTGGCGGGGGCCGGGCGGTGCTGGCGGGGGCCGGGCGGTGCTGGCGGGGGCCGGGCGGTGCTGGCGGGGGCCGGGCGGTGCTGGCGGGGGCCGGGCGGAGCTGGCGGAGCTGGTGGAGCCGGCGGAGGCTGCTGCTGCTGCGGCTGCGGGGACGCGGCGGGTCGGCTGCTCCAGCGATGGCACCAGTGAGGAGGACTCCTCCAGCATGCTGCTTCTTCACTGCGCTCCTCTTATCGCTCAACTTCCTCAGCCGGCCTCCCATTGGCGCAGCCACGGTCACGTGACGCGCGGCCGGACGGACAGAGGGACAGACGGAATGAAAGCCGATGAAGAAAAGCTTTTTCTTCTGCTTTCCTCCTTCTTTTAGCCGCTTGGAGGAGATTCGAATGTGCATGAAGCAACATTTTCTGTCAAATCAAACACGCACAACCTCCATTCTGGAAAACGGCCTCCGGGCCAGCTTCCTGCGGGACTCAGAACCTCACCATACACGATGAGCTCTCCCACCGCTGTCTTCTGGGAGCGGAAGGAGTGAAGCAAGGAAACGCTTCCAGATTTTTCCCTTCTTTTTTAAGCCATAAGCATTCAGGATGGCCGATGGGCTCCGGCCTCCGACGCTGCTCAGCGGCCATCACACACGTCTGCAGACGAGTCTGGCTTCTGAAGCGTTCCAGGCAAGCGCCATCTACACACACACACGCGCGCGCACACACACATGCATATACATATACAGTATATGGAGAGAGGGAGAGAGGTGGTTCAGCTCGTCCAACCTCTGTAGGAAGCGGTGGTTTGTGTCTCTATAGGAATTTAAGACATGTTTTTGGATTTGTTCAACACGATGAATGAAACTTGAAATTGAAGAGTGTTTTTGTTCCTTTATGAAAGGAAAAGAATGATAGAAATTTGATTTATTTTGTGTTTTGTTTTTTAAAAGCTGAGCCTTTTCTTTGACTGCACAGATTCTTTGGCCGTTTCAAATGTTTGTTTTCCCATGAATCAGCATGAATTGGATGTATAGATGGATGAATGGATGGATGGATGGTAGAAGAGTGGATGGACTGATGGATGGATGAAGGCATTAGATGGATGCATTGGATGGGCAGATGGATGTGTGGTATGGATGGATGCATTGGGTAGATGGGTGGATGAATGAACGGATGGATAGCTGGGTAGAAGGACGGATGCACTGATGGGTGGGTGGATGGATAGATAGATGGATTAATGATGGATGGACGGGTGGATGGATGGATGAATGCATTAGATAGATGCATTGGGCAGACAGGTGGATGTGTGACGGATGTGTCGGACGTCCAGGGTTCCCGCTCAGCCCAGCAGCAGCTGTGGCCAGCTGACTGACTGGTTCTGCAGTCGGCCAGAGCTCAGGAGGGCCCCGGCCCTCCGCGGCGGGAGGACGAACGCCCGACTGTCGGCTCAGCAGAAGAAGGAGACCTCTGACCTTTGACCCCAGGGTGGCCGAGCCGTCTCTGTTCATGGCCGCCGGCGCTGGCAGCCCTCCGCCAGCCGTTCGCTGGCTGCCTGTATCTGCCTGTTGTTGTTTTGCCAGCGTGCTCCAGGTCAGCAGAGCTCCAGCAGCTGTGTGTGTGTGTGTGTGTGTGTGTGTGTGTGTGTGTTTGGAGAAGCCTCAGAAGGCCGGGCGGAGGCCGCCTTGCTGTTTTGACTCGTCTTCTCTCTCTCCGCTGGCTGCTGCCACCCTTTCCTGCCGCTGTGGCGGATAAACGGCGATAAAAGCGAATCTCTCTGGGTGAAAGATGCAGGACGCAGCCTCAGGCTGATAAACAGGCAGATACAGGCGCTCGACCGCCTGGTGATCAGCCCGAGCAGCAGAAACAGGCAGCCAGAAGAGCACTGGTGTCAGGACAGAGAGAGAGAGAGAGAGAGACGCCCAGAGACAGACAGACACACACACACACACACGAATGATGAAGCTTCCTGTTTGTTTGTTTGTTTTTCCAACTGAAAGTTTCTCCATCAAACCCTTTTTTCTGTTTTTTCTGATCTGGAAGTTTCAGCCATAAAAGGATAAAAGCAGCCTCGTTTTTTATTCATCTGGTCGTTATTTTGAACACGTCCTCAGATGTTTATTAGCTCGTTAAAAGGTTGGAAGTGGCAGCGATGCGGCTGTAATTACAGCATTAGTTACACTGCTATTACAACATGAAGAACATCAGGAACTCCATTAGCCAGGCAGCAGCAGGATGATCCTCCTGTAGTAACGCCGACCGTCTTCATCCATGGAACCAGTGGAAATGAAAGGCCGAAATCCCAGTGCTTCCACTCTTCCCACTGCTCCCATACTTCCCAGTGTTCCCACTCTTCCCAGTGCTCCCAGTGCTGCTGGACCCTGCTGGGCTGGAAACCAGCTCCTCCAGCTGTTGCGTGTGTGTTGTGCTGACGCACCTGCAGTTCCGGAGGCTCTGGTTGGGACAGGAAGTTGACGGCTGTGCGAGGCCTGATTGGTGGTTTGTCGCCATGGTTACACGCGCGCTGCTGCCGGCGCGTTCTCTCTTTAATCTCCATTTTGCCGCTAATCATCTCTCATTTAAACGACCTCAAACACTCGAGACGTGGTGAGATTCCACCGGTTCCATCATTGACCACAACTAAATCCTGTCAGCAGATTCTGGTCGCTGCCGAGTTTTAACCTTTATGTTTAACTAATTGGTTAATTTGTGTGAGGGAACAAGGGCGGCGCGAACACGCGAGGGCTCAGGATCCCACAATAATAGAAGAATGGCGCGATTTAGCATGAAACGGGCTGCGTTCCCCGTTTGTCCTTGACCAACCTGGGCACAACCACAACAAACCACTTAGAAAAGGGAAATTAAATAGAAGGAGCACAATAGCAGCGAGAGAAAGCAGACATGGCAGGGGTTTTCCTCCGCGTCTTCATGCAAGGTCAGGGAAAAAAAAGCCCTCATCTATCTTTCTGATCCCTGGAACAGGCAGAAAATACACCCAGACAATCGACTGAGCTGCATGAGCGCCGCGGAATCGATGGAGGAGAAGAAACGAGACCGTTAACTTGTCTGACTGACTCCCGCCCCCTGCTGGCGGGTCCCCGCACTGGCCGGGGCAAGCCAAGGCCTAAATCCCTAAATGCAACACACACACACACACACACACACACACACACACACACACACACACACACACACACATCCTTTACTTCTATTTTTGTGGAGGATTAATTCAGCCTTCCAGCCCCAGCCCTGCTAGAAGAATGAGTATTTTGGTGCTCAGTATGTAGCAAGTAAAGGAACACACACGCACACACGCGCACACACACATACGGTTGGAGTGGCGTTGTCCTTGACAGTGTTCCTGATTTTTCTGTCAGAAATAGCTTTTGTCTTGGACCAACAATGGAAGCGTTGATGCTAACGACGACAGCAACCCTGATCCTGAAATATGTAACCGCGGCTCACCAGCCGCTGGCGGCTAACCGAGGCCCGGGCCAGGACCACAGCCGCCGCCCCGGGACCCCCAGGAGATCTGACGGCTCGGAGACGGAACAGAGGATGGATCGGAGAGGAGAATGTGAGGAGCAAGGTTAGCCCCCTGGAAGCGTGTCAGCTGGCGGGGGGTCAGGAATGGCGGGCCCGCTCCGTTATCAGCCTCAAGGTTGTGCCGAGTCGGGGTCAAGGGGACTGAGATGAGAGGAAGACGGGCCAGAGGAGGTGGAGAGAGCAGCGGGGGGGGGACCACACCTGGAGAAGGCACGCTTTCGGAGAGCGCCGCAGCGCATGCTGGAGACGGCCAGTTCCAGCCTTGACACGCGTCCCGGCCCACGTCAGCACCGCCGGGCCCAGCCGGGAGGAGGCCGCTGATCCCTGCCGGGACCGTCCAGTCTGGCCTGATGCCGGAGCGGGCGAGGAAGACGAGCCAGCCGCTGAGGAGGAAGACCCCAGGAGGCCAGCCCCTCCCCCGCCGGCACCACGGACGAGCTCAAGCGACGGAATCAGAATAAAAACAGCCCCTAATAAAGCCGGAATGTTCGGAAACAGAAACCATGAGCTAACCTCTGCTGTTAGCGCGCTAACCTGCTAACCACTGGCTGCAAATATGCCAGATTTTTGTTGATCCTGGGAGCTTTTAAAGACGAAAAAAGACTGCGTTTAATTGGTTCCTTTTGTACACATGAGCTGTTGGAAAGGCTGAAGATCGGAACCTGTGCTTCCGCCAGTTCAGCGTTTATTCCACTCTTTTCTTTCAGCGCTCGTCTCTATCATTTAGGAAAAAAAGTCCCTTTTTCTGCTCTAAACGCTCTTGTTATTGGGTTGCGTTGATTCCCTGGACCCTGCTGATAGAGTGTTTAACCACCCACACACACACACACACACACACACACACACACACACACAGATGACACAGCCTGGGACTGAAGCACAAACCCTCAGGACGTGTGTGAGGTTCAGGGGACATTTGGGCTCTTCTGATCAGTTTCCTCATGTAATTAGGTGCGCCCCCCCCCCGTGCTGATGTGTTGGGGGGGATCCTCAACCTTGCCAGGTTCCCATCAGATTAGATGTTTGCGAGGGCTGCAGGGTTAGGACAGCCTGTCAGAAAGCAGGCCGGCAGCCTTGAGCAGATAAGGCCAGGCCTCGCGGACCTCAGGCAGCCACGCCCATAACCTGAGTGTGTGCTGTCACGCCAACCATCCCCTGTCAGGAGAACACCACAGCATCTACCTGAGCAGGAGGTACCTGTCCCTTCCAGCTAATGTTAGCCATTAGCCTCCATTAGCTGGAAGGAATGAGCTGATGTGTGAGACGCGAGGAGCCGGAGCGAAAAGGCAGCTCGTGTGTTTATCCTAATGAGATTATCGCGGTGTGGAAACACAGAGCCGAGTGCGACGAGCAGCAGGTCAGGGACAGACACGTGCTAACTCCTTCCTGTTGCGCTTTAGCGCCGCTGAATGAACTCTCGGCGGCGATCAGCTGGAAAAAAAAACAAAAAATCAGTCTCTTCACGCGTGAAACGTTCACATTTATTTCATTTCAAGTTCTAACACATTCTAAACATGCTTTTAACACGTAATGGATCACATTCTTCACAGGTAGTCAAGGTAACAAGAGCAGACAATAGATTTAAGGGGAAAAAAAGGATTTCAGTTGTCGTGTAAGCGAATCAAGTTCTTCCCTGAGATATGTTCCCAATCTTCACGGTCCTCAGCGGAAAATGTGCACGGAACAGTTTGGCCACGAAACCTGCTGCTGGGAGGCGGAGCAACCTCCAGCCTCCGCCTGAAGGGGGCGCCAATCTGGCGCGGTGGAGATAAACGACAGAAACGTCACATGCGGAAAAAGAACAACAGGGCCAAAGCCGCAGACGAGACACTGACGCGGGACCGAGGACGCTGACACCGACATTCTTCACCTCCGCTGGATGACAACAGCGCAGAAGCCAAAGGAGAGGTGACGCGAGCTCATCAGGAAAGACAACACAGCGGTGGAAAGGTTTGCGAGGCTGCCTGTCGGACTGGAAGGCAGAGCCGCTGAGCGCAGATCAGCGTGAGGTAGAACTTCATCAGGCAACAACTGAGCACTAAAAAAAGGACTGAACCCAAAATCAGGCCAGCAAATCGACTAAAAAAAAGAGAAAACATCATTAAAAAGCACAAAATTTGATGAAAGGTTAAGAGGTAGAACCTGCGGACGGCGGGTCCACGACATAGCAAAAAACCACAGGAAATTACAAGAAAAAAGTCCAAAAAAAAAGAGAGAGAGAGGGGGGATGCCAGAGCAGCGAGAGGTGCTGAGGGCCGCCGCCGCGCCGACGGCTGCTACATTCCACAGAAGCCGTCAGATATCAGCACCTTTCAGCGCATTCCCACAGCCACTGGGACCAGTGGGGCCAGTGGGGCCAGTGGGACCAGTGGGACCAGTGGGGCCAGTGGGGCCAGTGGGACCAGTGGGGCCAGTGGGGCCAGTGGGACCAGTGGGGCCAGTGGGGCCAGTGGGGCCAGTGGGGCCAGTGGGGCCAGTGGGACCAGTGGGGCCAGTGGGGCCAGTGGGACCAGTGGGGCCAGTGGGGCCAGTGGGGCCAGTGGGGCCAGTGGGGCCAGTGGACTGGACATTTCCTCACTCTCAACACCGTTGAACCCTTCAGGTTTTCATCCACAGTGTAAAAGTTTCCCTGAGATTAAACAAGCTAATTGACAAATCAAAGAACACTGGTTACTAAACACATTCACCCTTTCCCACCTCTTCACATCCTAAACTGGAACCAAACTGGGGTGAACCGGATGTCTGACATTCAAGTAAGCAGAGGGGACGACCACAAGACCCGGCGCCACCCACCAGGATCCCGGTAGCCCGGGCAACGCTCTCCCTTTCAAAATAAAAGCACAATGACCTCGGGAACAGGGACGTGTTAGCATGGCTGCAGAGAGACGCGCCTGAGGCTAACTGGGAGCAAGCTGCTGGCTCCGCCCATCACCTGTGGACAAGCTACAGTATTCTGGGACCTACATCTACAAACACTACCAGGACATCAGCGTGGAGCTCCCGAATGCACCCGCACACTCACTTTACCCTGTTTCGATCCAGGCCGGGAGGCCCTGAGAGAGAGGAACGCACCAAGCTGAGGCCCCAACCTCCACATCCTGTGCAAAAAAAAGAAAGAGGAAAAAAAAGAGGCGAGAGAAGTAAATTCTGCAGGCTGAGATCCCAAAGGTCTGAGCAGGAACGTCAGAGGCTGAGATGACGGTCAACAAGGAACAAGGTTTCTCTCACACATGCACAGAAGAGTGGAAACTGGAGGCACCTCAGCCTTGATTCTTTCATTTGACCAAAAGGTTCTCCGGGAGAACCTGGAGAACCCGGAGAACCGCCCAGGAACCGAGACAGGGACACAAACCCCTCAGACACATCAGCTTCCTGTGCCTTTCGCTGGACGCCTGGCACCAAAGGCAACAAAAGCCCACATCAAAGGCGACAAAGGCCCACATCAAAGCCACGTGCGTGCAGAGAAAGGTGTGCACATTTAGCAGCATCTAGGACCGAATGTGGCCGCACACGCCGGCAGAAGGTTCCTCCCCTCGCAGAGACAGACGATTCCGTTCTCGTCCTCATCCCTCACGGAGGAGAACCGGCTCCCTGGAGCCGTGGGCGTCCGACCCGTCAGCCGGAACGTTGCATAACACTTTGGTCTCGGGGCAAAAAGGAGGGGCGTGAAAAGAGCGACGCTAACTACCCCGGGCGGCACCCTCGGCCTGTGATTGTAGAACCCCTCCGCCCCGGCCCTGGAATGTCAGCCTGACAGGGCCGCTCCCGCCAGGCAGCCACTCTGAATGTCCATGCAGATAAAAGCAACGCGCACTTTTTGCCACCTCCGTGTGCACTCGCTCATTCATTCTTTGATCGCGGAGCCGCCGTTCCCAGAGGGGATTGCTGGCGGGAACTCTGGCTTCAACGCCTTCCTGAGGTAGTGTCAACAAACACTGGTCTGCATAAAAGAACTCTCTTCAAGTCTAGCTAACAACAGCAACACGGACACATCGAGCAAACTGGATACACACTTGTAAACTCCAAAGACCAATGCATCTACGAGCATTTGTTCTGTACAGAAGCATGTGCACAGTGTAAATCAGCATACATTCAGCTCTGTCGTGTAATAAATATAGAACGAACAAAGGTTACAAAAACAAACTAGCTGCTTGTCACATTCGCACGAGGGCCGACCGCCGCCTCTGCTCAGGTGCGGCGGGGCTCTAGTTTCCGGAGGAGGTGGTCACGCACGGCGACAGGCCGCTCCTGTAGCTGCTCAGGCTGGATTTGCAGGAGTGCAAGACTGCTTTGAACAGCAGGGGGAGCTGCTCCAGGGGCACGTTCACCAGCTTCCCTGCAAAGAGACGCAGCTTTACCCTCAAACGCACCGCCAGGGTGTTTCCCACCGCCAGGCCGCACACATGCACGCAGCAGCGCGGCGCCTGGTTCAGCCGCCTTCAGACGGTTCTGTTAGCGTGTGTGTGTGTGTGTGTGTGTGTGGCAGAGGTCTCACCTGCGATGCAGCGGATCTCCGGGAGACACATCATGATCTCGGGGAAGCGTTTGGGCTGGTGGGGGTACTTGTACTCGGTGTAGTCCTGACACACGTACCAGTAACGCTTGTTCAGCTGCTCCAGGTGCGACACGTTGGACAGGCCTCGAATGTCTGAGCGCACGGAGGAGGAGGCACGTGAGAGGCCAGGCACGACAGCGCGCACACACACACACACACACACACACACACACACACACACACACACAGGCGTGCAGGCGGGCCTCACCCTGGTTGAGGAAGTTGATGGTTTTCATGCAGGCGTACTCCTCGTTGCTGATCTTCAGCTGGTGGAACTTGCGGAACAGGTAGATCAGCCTCTCCATCACCTCCATGCCGTCCTCGCTGAAGCTGAGGGTTCGGACACACAGTTACACGCCTGGCGGTGGGTCACACACACACACACACACACACACTCCGGCCTCGGTGGGCCCAGCACACACTGCTCCCAGAGCTCTGCGCTGGCTCCACTCCAAGCAGCCTGAACCTCCACCAACATTCGGGGCCGTTGGGAGGCGGAGCTGCTGGGAGCAGCCGTTCTCACACCGGAGCGCCGCCCGCTCACCTCTGCAGCTCCTCGTCAGACGGCGTGTACTTGGCCGTGACGTCAGCCAGCTCTCCAAAGATCTGCGAGCTGTAGATGGTGAAGCAGGAGAGCAGGATGAGCTCCTGCCAGGTGGAGCTGAGCAGGCAGGTGTAGTCCTCTATGGAGAGCTCGCAGAAGAAGGGCAGCTTCTTGATCCAGGAGATCTGGCGGAAGAGCAGCTCGTCGGCCAGGCGGCACAGCAGAGCGAACAGCTCCACCTGCGTCACTTTGTACCTGGAACACAGAAGGTCAGCGTGAGCCGGCGGTCCACTGCGGAGGAGAGGAAGAAGGAGAGGAGGAGGAGGAGGAGGAGGAGAAGCAGCCTTTTATAGCCATTAGCAGGAGAACAACAGAAACGTGGCTGAAAGGCTGGAAGACAAGCCAGAGTCGCCCAAGAGCTGATGTAACCCAATTGTGCTGCAGACAAGTCAGGGCTACGCAAGACAAAAGAGCGGTAACCGCGGCAACGTAGTGGTAACTATAACAACAGAGTGGTGGCTATGACGACCAAGCAGCAGACGCGAACGCAAACAGGGAGGTAAATGTGACGACGGGGCCCTGAGAGCAGGTCCAGGAGGAGCAGGGGGCCTCCAGGAAGGTCCTCCTGCTCCTCCTGAGGGGCCGGGGTGAGCTCGGCGGAGGCGCGACGAGCAGAGCGCGCCAAGGCTATTGGTCACTGGTCCGTCATCAAAGGAACCCCAGCAGAGGTGGTGGACGGAGGGCGGAGAGCAGGAGGCCCCCGCTGTCCAGGCCACGTCACATCCGTACGTTTATTCATCTGAGCCAGTTGGAGCCTCACTGCACATCAGTATTAATAATAAGAACAGCTGGATTTCATTCATATGGGCACTGGGGAAGGGTGTAAAAAAGAAAAAGCAAAAAGGCGGAGGTGGCAGTTGTGGTCATTCCATTCGTGCATTCTACACCTTTACCACACGGTGTCGCCAAAGATCCTAACTGCCATCACAGGCTTTCACAGCGCCGGTTTCTCCACCCGTGGTCTCTCCACCCGTGGTCTCTCCACCCGTGGTCTCTCCACCCGTGGTCTCTCCACCATCCACTCACCCGTCCTCTATCAGCATGGGGGTTGCCAGCGGGGCCAGGTCTTCAGCTGCCACCAGCTGCATCACCAGGGGGTGGGACTGCGGGTAGATGGCGCGGGGCTGCGGGGCCAGCAGGCTGGACTGGGTGGCGTAGCTGAAGAGATGCGGCAGCAGCTGGTAGTGGGGGGACATGGAGGTGTTGATGTACTGCTCCCTGAGAGCCGCCGTGTAGCCGTTCATCTCCGCCGAGCGGCTGAAAGCAGAAAAAAGCCTGGCTCAAACTCCGACCTGGAGCCCGGAGCGCCGTCTTCCACCACAAACCGCCGCCACAATTTGAAAAGTCCCAGACAAAACCCTGCGGCTTATTTTGCAGCTGCATACCGGAGTCTGAGGCGCACGGCCATTCTGCACGTTTTGTTCATTTCTGCTGCATTTGAGTTGATAAAGGGAGCGTTCTCAGGAGCCGCTATCAGCCCGCGTGGCTGCGCAGATAAAAGCACAAACCGAGACTAAAATAAATACCAGCGTGCCAGCAGCGAGACAATATTTGTCCTTGATGCATGCAGATAGACAATGCGCTCATCTCCGCAGCGCGGATAGCGCGCGGCGTTCTTTGTGCTTGCCGCCATCCACGAGCTGCATATTCACACATTCTGGGGCTGATGAATACTTCAGCGCCAGCCTGCCGGAGACGGCAACAAGGTGGCGCGGTGTCACGGACGGCTCATTATCTCAGCGCTGCGCTGCGCCCCGCCGCGGCGCATGCCACCAGAGGAGTGACTCACTTGGACGAGAGCGTGGAGGCCGGGGAGGGCTGGTTGCCCTCCGAGGCCCCGTTGCTGGGGGAGCTGTGGTCGCTGTCGCCGTTGGTGCCCCAGGGGTGCTCGGGAGCTTCTTCCTTAAACTCCTGCCCAGACATGATGCGCTCGATCTCCTCCTCTGTGATCTAGCTCACACACACACACACACACACGCACACACACGCAGAGTCAAACACAGTCCTGTGGCTGTTTGTTGTTGTTGCAGCTTTTTTCAGTAAAAACGCAAGGACAAACGTCAGGAGAGGCTGAGGAAGGAGAGCAGGCTCCCGTCAGCCCTTCTGTGGTGTCAATTTACCAAAACCACACAGCAAAACCTCGCGGCAACCACACCGAGAAGGCCTTTGTGGCGTCTCCGTCGCACCCACCGACTCCAACACGCGTCTATTACATAGTAACGACAGCTTTGGCTCCCCCCGGGCCTCTGATGGATGGATGGATGGATGGAGGACTTTTCTTCCTGGAGGGAACCCCAGCTAAAGTCGAAGGTGAACAGCTGCTCGGGGCCTTAGCCTGATGTCACGCGCTTGTTCTCCGCAGCTGATTGGCAGGAACCACGGGCCTGGTCACCGTTCACTGTTTCCAAGCGTGCACGTCACCTCCTGGCTGTTGGGAGTGTGTAACGGAGTCTGGTGAAGGTGTTGGAGGGGCTCACCTGAACCGGTCCGATGCTCTTGTTCCTCCCTCCGGGCATTCCATCCTCCCTGATGGCTGCACAAGACAAAGAGAGGAGTCAGGAGGAGCGCAGGGTCGGGATCCAGTCCCGCGCTGAGGAGGAGCAGCCTCCTGCGTCCTCTAGGGGGCAGTGCAGGGTTGGGGACCCCACCTGGCGGCTGTTACCTTTGCGGTTCATCCCCATCTGCAGACACTTGAGGAGGCGGCAGTACTGGCAGCGGTTGCGTTGCTTGCGCGACATTTCGCAGTTCTTGTCCCGGCTGCAGCGGTACACGCGCTTGTTGCAGATGCTGCGCTTGAAGAAGCCTTTGCAGCCCTCGCAGGAAATGATGCCATAGTGCAGGCCCGTGGCGCGGTCTCCACAGATAAGGCAGGTCCGCTGGTCCCCTGGGTCATCTGCAGCAGGGACACAGAGGGCGTCACTCACACTCACACACACACACACACACACACACGCAGACGGACAGATTTCCAAGCGGAGAAGGAGCGAGCAGCAGTGGAGGCTAAGGCCTAACGCTAACGCTAACGCTAACCCTGATCGCGGAGGGCTGATTATCACCAGAGCTTTAAAAATAAAAATTTTTTTACCCAGCTGACAGAGAGGCCAGTCAGATCAGCCCCGGGGGGCTCGAATCACCAAAAGTAATTAGGAGGAGGTCGGGGGGGCATAAATCCTCCTCTACACAAAGAGAAGACAGGAGCAGATTATCATTTAAATGCCCTGAGATGGAGGCGGCCGCCAGCAGGGGAAGCTCCAGCGCAGAGACGAGGAGGAGCCGCCGAGACCCCGGCCCCCTCAGACCCCCGAGGCCCCGGACCCCTCAGACCCCCGAGGCCCCGGCCCCCTCAGACCCCCGAGGCCCCGGACCCCTCATACCCCCGAGGCCCCGGACTCCTCATACCCCCGTAGCCCCGGACCCCTC
>CAAE01014637.1:232071-292691 GCA_000180735.1 Tetraodon nigroviridis | reverse complement strand
CAAACGTTACTGGATGAAAACCTGATGACTGTTTTTGTGGACTGCTGATGAGAAGAAAACAGATTTCAGAACCGGTGTTTTAATTTCCCGCTGATGGAAAACACCCGAAAGGCTCTGGAACCACGTGTCCTTGTTGTTTGTGGACGTGGTTCCAGTGTCTTTGTTGCTAGGCTTGTGGGCAGGTCTGTTGTGAGGGTGGAGGTACTGGTTACCATGGAGACCAGGTAGCCAACACCGGCGGAAGGATTGTCCCATTGTTGCTCTTTGGTTCCTCTGGTTTGGCGCCGTCTCTGCTCCAGCCGGGATCTTGCTCTCCTGATGGTGCACGTTGACGTTCGTCTCGTCTCGCCTGCAGATCTCTGCAGGTGAGAATCCGCCCTTCATCCCATCCTGGTCGGGAACAAAGACCGGTTCTTTGTTCTCAGCGTCAGGCAGAAACTCCGGGTTGTTGCGGGTTTTGCCGGGCCTCTCCTCTGCCCGAAGGGGGGCCGGGGGGGCCGGAGGAGGGCAGGAACGGGGGTCGTTAGTGACGCATGCTGCATTCTGCTGGCTCGCCCCTTCAGGCTCCACTGAGCAGGGTGTCAGCTTGTGTTGCCTCGGCTGTTTTGAAGCCCACTCAGGCAAACTTACTGCCCAATCTGAAAAATTCAGCTTTTCAACCGTGTTTTCGTTGAATCACAGGCCACGAGGATAATATGGGATTATCGCGGAGATGCAGTATGTTGCTGTAACCTGTTGAGACTGGAAATGAACGAGAACGGGACAGCGGAGTGCCCCCGCTGCACCCGCCGTTGCCTCCAATCTGTTGCAAGCTTCAGTTACTCAAGATGCGATGTTGCCTGAGACCGACCCAGCCCTTCCTGTGAGCCAAGGAGCCGCCCAAACTCAGAGTAACACTGTCACACCTCTGCGCTCAGAGCTTTAGAATCTATTGACAAAAACAGACTTCTATTTTAGCTCTGAGCTTGACTGGTGCGTTCCTCCGTCATTCTTAAGAGGAGTTTTAGTTCTGACCGCTAGGTGTCGCTAAATATCCGAAACGCTGTACAAAAATCATTACGGTTTAGTTTTAAAATCATTGCTTTTCTGTGGTTTGCATAAAACTATCGACCTCTCTTTGTTTTGCCTAATACAGATAACTTATGGATGACAGGAGTGGTAAATAAATCGTGAATCCTGATAACGTAATACGGCCTTGGCTCCCAGCTGTAATACAGTATTCCAGATTCGTAAACACACACAGAGCGTGAGAGATTTTTCCCCGAGGATGTGTCTGGTTGGACACGGGGTGCTGTTGTCACACGTCTCACACTGCCGTCACAGGATGGGAAGCATAGGAAAGCCACGTTTGCCGAAACTGTGCACGTCTGTGTTCTTTGCCGCTGGTTTACCTCCGTGGCCCAAGTTAATCCCAAGCAAATATGTACATTTACATTTCTTTCGAATGAAAGGACCTAAAAAGAATGTGGACATACTGTATTTGAGGCTTTTGCTGACAACGCTGTCTCCCGGAGATAAAAGCTGCTGTATGTGTGTTTTATCCTTTTAATAAATTCCAGAGAGTGGCGGAGTATCAGCACCACATGCAGCTGAATTCCTGCCAATAACTGAAGACACTTGGTTACAGTGAAATGCTCGCTGTTTTCCGCAGCTTCTCCTGTCCGTCTGGACGTCTATCAATCAAATAAAAACACCTCTTGAGGCGTATCCAGGTGGGAAGGGATCTGGAGTCCAGAGTTGGATCTAAAACCTTTAAAATCCCATTGATACATTGGTTCTGTGTCACCAAAAGAATGAACAGAATCAGGACAGTATCCTCATTTATATCCTCTAAACGACGTCTTTATTAGTTGGACTGTTTGTAAATCTTTCTTTTGCGCCATCCCACAGTTTTCCTTGGCCCGCTTATGTTGTTTCTCTCCAAACAAGCTGTTCTAGGGAGTGGTCCACAGTGGATTAACATTTCTGGATCTGGCCGAAGAAAAACCCGCTGGGCTGGGACCTGCGATGGCGACTGGTCCCTTCCCAGTGTTCCCACAGCGTCACTGGACTTAGGAGTCATCCTTGATGGTGGAATAGGTTTAAGAGAGTTTTGACGAGTTGTTTCAGAGATGATCCCGTGATCCTAACCCAGACTATAATAAACTGTCATGGTTTCTGTTCTAAACCTGCCAGAGTAGGACAGACAAAGAGTGATTTAAAAATCACGAGACCCGGCACAACGGTCAATAAAAGTATTA
Organism: Tetraodon nigroviridis; assembly: GCA_000180735.1. NCBI lineage: Eukaryota > Metazoa > Chordata > Actinopteri > Tetraodontiformes > Tetraodontidae > Tetraodon > Tetraodon nigroviridis. The sequence continues at coordinate 290,451 of CAAE01014637.1, read as the reverse complement.
AAAAAACCCCGCCGAAAATATCCCAGAGGCTTTTTCCATTGTGCTCCTTTTATATAACACATCACACCATAGAAGGTGGCCGTTTGGTCGTTAATGAGGGCACCATCCTCCGGGATTCATTCCATTAGTTCAGCAGATATTTCCAGGATACCTGGAACTTCATTTTCCTCCATTTTTCCTGTTTTTCACTGTGGGCTTTCCAACCGTACAGAAATTTCAAACGGCGGAACCGAAAATAATCACCGATCGCGGTCCAAATGTATTTAATGACCTGGAGTGAGCCGGGGCCTGCAGCGCCGCCGTCACATCCACTAACGCTGAGGAGCCGTTACGTAACTGTGCTGTTTGTTCCCGTCTCTCTTCATCTCCCGCAAAGAATTCATCACAAGTGCGTCTGGTGCCTGGTCACCTCGGTGAAGGGGCGACTGGAATTGGCTTTGATTGCTCCAGTTGCTGCGGTCGGAGGTTATTCTTAGCTCTGGTGACGGCATGCACCGTGTTGTTGGGTCCAGCCTGACTCGGCTGGGGCTCCTGCAGCGATGAGGACTGATGAGGACTGATGAGAAGCAATGGAACAGTGGGTCTGAGCGCCGGTGGCACCCAGCAAAATGGCTCCAGGCTAGCAGAAGCTAGCTGTTCGGCCATCGTTTCCAGTCGGTTGAATTACCAGGTGACAGGATGGAGAAACTTCCTGAAGTTGATTTGGAGATGAAAAAGGCCCTCAGACGAGAGGTTGATCCGACTGTTTGAAGACGTTCCTAATGTGTTATTCTAGGTCGGTCCCCAAAGCCCCTGTGGCCAGTTCTCCTTATCCTGGAATGTAGATGCGCCACCCTCAGGGAAAACAGAGCTCACATTCTATCAGTAGCTCACTGGTGTTGACACAGTTGGTGTTTGTGCACATGACAGATGAGTGTCGACGGGCGACGCCAGCCCCTCGGGGTTGGTGGGGGGGTTAGCTGACGCGGATCCATGAGCACACGTCCCATCCCAGCCTGGAAAGTGCTGACGGCTGGGACTGGACACACACACGCACACACACACCTGACTCACCAGAGCCAACGTAAAGACACACCTATGGGTTCGGCGAGCCTGTAATTACAGCCACTGTCGTGGGTTTTTGATGAGAAGGCTTTGGTGCCTTCAAACGCCTCCTTTTCTGATCGGAATCTCTGAGTGGGTCAATTATGCTGAATTACAGAGTGGACGACAGGTCTGAGATGCTTTGTTTAGGAGCTGAAACCTCTGTTTCTGGCCGTTTAGGTCATTTTCTGACTTTAAACACAGATAAGGAATAAAGGATGCAGAGTTTGAATTTCCATTAGGTTCCGGCAGCTTGTGTGCTGACGTGTCCGTTTCTGGTTCTAGGTCCAAGTCGGCCGGACTTCCTCACAAAGTGGAGCCCTGACAGGTAAGAGTTTCCGCTCCGTCCTCATACCTGTGGAAGTTTTACACGGGTGGTTTGTTTCTGTCAGACGGGTTCAGTCTTTGTGGTTACGAAGCACTTTATTAGCAAACAGAAGGTTTATTTTGACATCAACAAGGTTCCGTCATGTCTAATGTGATTTATTTCAGTTCAGATGTAAAAACACAATTAAACTGAATAAAAACGGTCTCATGATCATACATGTCGAATATGATAAATCCTTTTCTGGAATATATTCTCACTTTTGCAATAAAGAAACCTTGAAGTGTCCTTCCACTCAAACAACAGAAGAAGAAACGGCGTTTTTGGACGTTCTCGTGCACACAAAGATTGAAAAAGAAACCTCTAAACTATCACAGACACCTGAGGTCCAACTTTTCCGTGCATCAATGTTTAGAAGACGGCAGTTCATCATCTTTCGTTTTCCAGATTCTTCTTCCTTTCTCTTCTTTTCCCTTCCCTCCAGCAGTCCTTTCTCTCTGCCCAGAAACTCGTTTTTTATTATTCTCATTTCCCTAACTGAATTAGAAGTCTCATGGTTACAAAGTGGTCACACCGCGGACGACATCACCTACGATCGACCCGTAATCCAATAACGTACAAATATAAATAGAAATTACCCCAAAAACCTGGATTAAATGTGGCATAGATAATAAAACCTGGTCTCCAAAGGCAGAGCTACTGCTGTAAGACATGACGTTCTTGGCCAAAGTCGCATGGATTATTGAGGAATAACGTTCAACCGAGCCCTCGGACGCAACTTTATCTGCTGTGGTTAGCACCCTCGCCCCCATCTGGCTAACGGTGCCAGATTTTGCACGTCCTCCTCGTGTCTAGATGTGCTCACGTTGCCAGTAAATTGCTTTGTATTTTGTAGCATGAACAAGAACACACACGCACACACACGCACATTTTAAGGGTGTGTCCCTGATGAATAACAGATGTTTGGGGGGACTTTTCTGTGTGATTTAGCTCTGTTTGGCTCAAAGGTGTGCTTTGTTTGCGGTACAAATGCGTTTGTGGTGATGTTTTGTGTGTGTTCGTGGTGTTTGTGGCCTTCTGGTGGATTTGGCGCTTTGGGACGCTCCCTGTCACCTTCACTTTCAGATGCGGGGCTTGGGAGACGCTGCTGAGAGGTCACAACGGCAGCTTTGTGGAAAGTTGGACGCATCTCTGGTCGTCTCAATAGGCTGATTCACCAGCGGCTCCTCATGACACTAGAGGAGAAAATGTACTGGCGATAAAGGGAGGAGAGGGAGTGTCGCCCAAATCAGCCTCGACCTCCCAACGGCCGGCCCAAAATGCCTGTTTTTCCAGTGTTTTTTAGCCGTTTGTGTCTCCAAACAGGTGATGTAATCCACAATTTTACATACATCAATTTTAAAAACATTTTTGTGTGACGAGGCAGAAGACAACCGGGGGATGTTTTGTAAACGCCTCATTTTTCATTTGCTTCGCCAGGATTGAATCTGAAGGTTGTGTGTTTTTATGTGACACAACCCTCCTGACTCTGGCGCGCACCGACGAGGAGGAGGGGCTAAATTAAATGAGACGTGTGTGAGATTGACCGCTTGTCCAAACTGCACCATGTTGGAAGATTCATTTCAGATTTCAAGCTAAATCATCTTGCGGCTGTGTCCGTGTCCAACCCACACGAAGACGCCGGGATGGTGTCCAGCTGATATACAGCCACTTTTAAATAGCTTTTTGTGCTATTTTTGGTTAATAGTGTGTAAATCGAGCCTGTGAGGACGGACTCCATGTCCACGCCCCAGCGTGCGTTCTCGCTGTAACGATGTCCTCCTGACCTTGTGCTGGCCATGGACTCATTACCCGGGACACCGTGTTTACCTCTGTCATACGCTGTTACTGTCAGCATGGGGAATACAGAGGAACCCCCACCCCAACTGGAACTGGCACGCCCCAGTTTTGTGCGTTTGCCCTGGCGGAGGCACCCACGGGTGATTTACAGCGTCTAAATCTCTCATTCAGAGCATCGCGTTGGGATTTTAAACCCACTGCAAATCTTCTCCTTCTGTATTCCTTCCTATAGAATACAGCATGTAATTACCAAACACTGGAGTGCTTATTAGCATTGTGTAAGCATATATGTGCCTTTTTAGCTCCGTGCGCAGCGCTGTCCTCCACCTTCCAGTCCTCAGATGGCGGATCGTAAAACCTTGCTGTGTGCATTCAGACTCGTAAATAATGTAGACGCGTATCCATTTATAACCCGGAGGACGTGAGGGGATGTCGCTCAGTTATGTGCTGAGGCAGAAGCGGGCGTGGAGCGGTGGGGGGTCAGAGGTCGAGGATATTCTGGGGCAGGTATGCACCGTCCCAGGACCACGAGAGTGGATCCTGAATTTAATCTGTTGTTTAGTCATGTGACCGTTTGAGACAGATCGGATGTTTGCCCGACAGAAAAAAGCTCCAGAATCAGCCAAGCATGTATTTCAATGTCTCTCAGTATTACAACGTCTCTGTATTACAACGTCTCTCACGCTGAGAGACGTTGTATTGTTTTTACCTTAAAAAACAGACTTCTGTCAGGATTCCCACTAATCTGAGGTGAAAAGGGCCAGAATAACTTGGGTCAGCAGGCCAAGAACACTTGTTTTTATGGTAATCTAAGATAATTAGCAGCCTGTTTTTACTAAATATTTAGCTGAAGGGCACGAGTCCGGGTTGAGCGTTGAGAGATGATAATCGAGCATATTTGGCAGCGTGTCATATCCGCCTGACCGAGACGCCGCCGAGCGATTCTCCCCGCCGTGCCTTCTTCACTCACACTCCTTTGTTGGAGGGGAAATTCCTCACACAAGGAAGTTGTTAAGCAGCGATCAGGGAAAGTGCTGGCTGTCTCTTGGAGGAGTCGAGGGGAGGGAAAGGGGGAGGGACGGAGGTGGGAGTCTTCAATGGAGGGAAGAAGGAAGGCTGTCTTACCAAATCTCACCAAAAGGTTCCAGCGAGGACTTTTAAATATGCAACATCAGGGTGGGCAGAACCTTTCAATTCCTCCTTTATGAAACAATGGACGAAAGAAAAAGAAACGTCGCCTTTTCCCCTGCTGTGGATCACTGAAGCACCCCGAGGGGACAGGACCCTGTCATCCCCACTCGGGTGTTTGTGAATTTAAATGGGGTCCGACCCTCCCCCCCGTCCCACCCCCGCCAGGACTTCATTCTCCGCCCTCCCCGCAGGCTGGCGACTCCTCTGCAGCTCGCGCTCCAGATACCTTTGAACAGGCCGAAGCAGATAAAGTGTCTCCTGATTTAGGGGAAAACCACAGCAGATAGCGGAGGAGGAGCGTAAGGAGGAGAGGGCAGCAACAGTCGGACGCTGCATTCCACCCGAATGGGCGAGGCTGGCTGGAGGCAGCAGTACAGTCGGAGGGGTCGCCGCGGGGCAGGTGTAAAAGTGCCTGGTGAAGAGGAGGACCCACTGGAAGCCTTCCCACGCCTAACCCCCTCAACAGGTCTGGTGCGTTCTTTTAAAGGCAGACGTTTACCTGTGTGTTTTTCGCTGGAAGAACTGCATTGCTGAAAAAACGGACCCCTGAGCAACAAGTGAACTAGCCGAGGGGGCCTCCGCTCCCCTTTCAGACGGGCTCCTTTTACCCCGGAGAAGAATGGAGCTCAGAGCTGTGAATGGGCCTGGGAGGGCTTTGTAGGGGGAGAGTTGCCGCCCTCTCCAGTGTCAGATGCTTAATGTGCTGCTTGCGGGAGGCTGGTACACATGCGTGTGGGCTCTTCATGTGTCCGTCCATGGGAAACGACGCCAAAGTCTTTATTTTTGACCCCCCCACATGTTCCACCGAGCTAAAGGCGGAGCAGTTAGGTGTGTATTATAGGTGTCTGTTTACTTTAGAGCAGCTGATAAGGACCAGGAAGAGGTATACACACTCTATACATGCATGGATTTCCGATGAGAATATGTAATAATGGAGGAAGAGTAGGGAGAGTGAGGAAGCTGCCGTTTGACGCCCATTCGGAGCACTCGGTGGGGTTTGGAACCTTGCTCAACGGCACCTCCAGCGCCAATGTCACGTCTCTGCTCTTCCTGGTGGGATCAGGGGAGGATGGACTACAGGGATGAGCACCATTGCGTCCATTTACATGTTCAAACATTTATACTTTAGGGCTTCTGGGCGACTGCAAACAGCTGCACGGTAAACTGTCGTAACCCTCTGCAGCTCAAATGTCGTATCTTACAGTTCTAATATTTGCACAAAGCGAAGGGCTTTCGGGTTTTTTCCCCACTATTATCTAATCCACCTGACAGCTCGGTGGAGTTTCCCAGTCACTGGCCAGCACACACTGCATCGCTTCTGCACACACTTCCGCCTTCTGGAAGCTGTAGGCTCCCAGGTTTAGGTGTCAGTTTAAGAGACTCCTTTCATGAGATTGTGCAAGCCTACTTCCTAAAAAAGGAACCTTCTTTTGGTGTTCTGTGTCCCTGAGAACAGCTGTATTGTGGTTTGTAGACGCGAATCTACAGAAGCTCCCACTGAACGGCTGCCATGGCGATGGCCGTGGGGCCGCAAACCCAGAGGCGTTTAACCCAGTATTTGTCCACACTTACGGAAGCAAAGGGAGACCTTTGCGAGGCTTTGTTTGGTGTCCATCTTGGGGTCATTCTCTCAACGTTGGCAGCCATTCTGGCAGAATATCCCAACTACCAGTTTAAATACATTGTTGCTGCTCCTTTTACCATTACCGTACGACATGTGTCCGTCTTCCTGAGTGTGGTGGTGTGTGCTGACGAGTGTTACCGTGGTGCCTCCACCCTGACCTCTTTGGTTTCCCTCCTTATGTTTCCAATTTCTCTTTTTTTCTTCTTTCTTTTCACGTGTGTTTTTGTGTTTCAGACGAGTGTCAAACTCCTATTGTAAATCACTGGTTTATGTAATATGTGTGTGTGTGTGTGTCCACGTGCGTGTGCGTGTTAAATGGCTTGGCTAGTCTGCTAGTGATTATGTCATGCAGCATGGTTTCCATCTGTCGGGGACGGCTGCGTATGAGTTAGCTCGGTAAAAGCCGTCCTCCCGCTGAAACGCATTTATGCGCTTTTGCATCGGCACTTTTCACACTAAAGTTTCTAAAAGGTGCGCAGAATTGGCCCGCTAGGTCGAGAAATCGCAGCCATCTGACTGATGAAAGCATTCGCTGGTTTGAATTCTCGTTTTTTTTGAGAATTTGGGTCTATTTTATGGCACCAATGAAATGTCGCGGGCCTCCTTGAATCCAGCTGTATTAAAAGTGCGGCTGTGGTGTCTCTGCAGGGTTTACTGGGACTTGAGCCCCTCCCCGTTATTTGTCAATAACACCCAATTAAAATAAAATCTCCAGTTCAGGTGCTCCGTAAAGTCATGCGAGCCTGAGTCTGGGGGAGTTTGCCTGCTCCCCGAAGGCCCGCTAATCATTGCAGGCTTGAAGTTGCAGAACACAATCCAGATTCCTTCTGCATGAGGGAAGAAGAGTGTGAGGAAGGAAGGAAGGATGGGGGGATTTCATCTGATAGCGCCCGAGCCTCTTGAATATGAGGGACTCAATTTCAGGGCTCAAGGTTTGAAACCCAGCAGATTAAATAATAAAAGTATCAATGTTGATCAGGAGGGTGGTTGAACAGGACATAGATGGAGGATAATGGTTTCCAGTGGGCAGCGTGAGTATAGATGGAGCGAGATGTTATAGATCCATGGTTGTTTTTCCACCTCGCGTTGTCATTTCCTCTGCAGCTGGTCCCAGGTTGCGATGGAAAGAGAAACAAAACCCAGGCGATCAGAAATCCAAACAGCGGTTCCCCGGGCGGTTCCCAGTCTAGCCCATCTAGCGAAACGATGAAGCACTTTCAGTGATGTCATGAAACGCTGCTCAAATTTTGCAACGTGCTCCTAAAGGTGAAGAGAAGGCCAGCCATCAGTTCCCCTTCAGCTGGTAGATGCATCTTTTTTTACACTCTATTTTTTAAACTAATGTATTGAAAAGTTGTTTGGGAACTTTGCGCATATTACCCCCCCCACTCTGCTCGTGTGGGGTCAGGTGACCCAGTAGCCTGGAGGGTCATGGCACCAATAAACCCCACGGCCGAGTACGTTTGACCCACCTGACCTGGAGCCTCCGGGCGACTGAAGTCGCCGAGGAGGAGACGTCTCCGCGGCTCGTCTACGCTGCTGTTTCTGGTAATCAGCCCTCATGGTTTGAGACAGATTTTAACCGTCATTCCTGAAGGTTTGGTTGGGATCCCAATCTTTGGTTTACAGCCCACCGAGATGTCGGTTTTAAGAGCCATAAATGTGAGAACAGGCCGATGAAATGAAGTATTCTTCCTGAAGCGTGGCTTCTTCCTGGAGCCATTCCACTTAAGAAGAAAAAAAATCCACATATCATTTATTTTTGCAGTTAATGAACGATCATCTCATCCATCCTATAAACACTGAACCAAAAACAAACTTGCATCACCGGGAGGAGGCCGAAGTTGCCCCTCTGACATTTGAAGGAGAAAAGTTGCCCGACGCAAGAGCGATATCTCTGCAGGAAGCCCAGACTCCGAACCACAGAGGCCTCCTTTGGACCTGGAGACACACCACAAGTTCAGCATGGAGAGTTATTTGCTGCCTCATTACCAATGTTGGGACGACCTCCTTGGTTCTGCGGCACGCCTCAGTGGAATCCGCCGGCCATGGCTTCCTCCCCAGGAGGAGCCTTTGCTCCCTCGTGGTGAAGCTCCACTTTTACACACTTCTGCCTGAGCAAACTGGAGAGATAATTTCTTTGGTTTAAAAGAGATTTAGCCTTATGCTCAGCGAATTTCAACAGCGTTAGCTACAAAAAAATCCATTCGGTCCAATTGTTTTTGACACAAATTGAAAAGACAAAAAAGATGAAATTGTGGGAAGAAAATGTCATCTAAGAAAAACGTCAGCAAGGGTATCATTTCAGCTGCAACAGAGCGCCTAAAATCAAGTTAAAAAGTAAAGTGTTTTTGACTTGTCATCCACCAAGATGCTTTGAAAGCCCTTCAAAGGCTCCTTCTTGGCTGGGGTTCAGAGAACTGGTCACCAGTGCTGATAAACTGGCCCGTCTCCTTCCCCTCGTGCTGCCTGGGCTTTGGCAGGTGAAGACGCCAGAGTTATGGAAGTCATTAAAATTCCATGGGAACATGTGGACGCCTGTTTGTTTTTCCGCCCAGGCGGGGAGGATGGAGAGCTGCGAGGACGCGACAGTGTCCTCCGAGTTGGAAGGACAGTGGGCGGAGAGAGAGAGAGAGGAGATGGAAGACAGATGCTGGAGAAATGAATAAAGCAGAAGACGGACCGGAGTGCAGGGAGAGGGAATGGAGGAGGGACCCGGAGAAGGCTGGGATGAACAAAGAGAGGGGCAGACAGCCTCTACATTTTTCTTTGGCAGCATTTATGGATGAAAGGAGTGACAGAGCGGCACCAATCGACTGTCTCTGTGGAGGACTGTGTTGGGGCTCCTCCACAACGTGTTGCGTGTGTGACTTTAACAGCATCAGTGGCAGAATAACAGCACCACTGTGGCCGTTTGAGTCGCTAACCAGGAGCACGCCATCCTGGTGAAGCGAATTACCGCCTTTTCGGGTGTTAAACTTGTTTGCTGGTTCGCTCACGAACGTTGGCTGCAAGAGGCAGATTTGAAGTTGGACTCTTGGGCCTCACAGGAGCTAACTTGATTAGAACTGGGGCATTATTTGGAAGAAATCCGCCCTGCTATTTTAAGAATATATTATTTTCGGTGATTTTTGAGCATCTTAAAAAAAACTTTTAGTCATTGTAATTAGGAGTTTTTGAGGCTAGTGGAAAACTATAACACACTCAAAGTTTCATCAGAGGCTCTTAATTAGGATAAATTGTGAAAATCCTTGGGCAGGCCACCAACGAGCCATTTTCATCTTTTCTGATGTGGCAGGGTTGTTTACTGCTGGGACGTGTTGTCATTTATTAAACAGAAAGAGAAACGTGGTTCACCACCTTCATTTCTCAACGCTGAGATGCTTCAATCTGTCCAAATTTAGAGTGGCTTCCTGGCCAAATGTCTGGTTTTCGTTTAGCTTCTCCGTAATTGTTTAGTTTAATGCCAAAGATGATGAAAAAAGGGTTTGTGAATTAAGGCGGGATGAAGAGCGAGAGGGAGAGAGAAATGAGAGGTTTTGGGGACCTTCTTGGTGCACGGTTAAGGTAAAAAAAAAGCTGAAAATTGCATCAGCGTTATCCTTTTTCATGCTGCTATTTAGTCATACTCTGGGCAATTTTAAGAGCAGCCGCACAAGAACATTTCTCCAGCTGCCTCTTCTCAGATGTTCCCTCCATTGGTTTGATCCAGCTAAGTGAAGCCGATGCGGTCGGGTTGACCCGGGGTCAATCCGCGCTTTTACCTGCCTCGCCCACAAATTGGCGGCTAACTCGGTCGCAAGTTGAGAGCTTGCGCCGCTGTCCTGCCGAAAGGTTCCCTTTGGCACGTATCTTGTTAGATTACATATCAGGAATGCTAGTTACCGTCATCAGGTGTCTGCGGAGGTGCGTCAGATGCATTCCTGCTTATCATATGTCAGATGTTACGCAGAGAAGTACCAACCTCTCTAACCTGTTTTATCTTCAGCATTTGCGGGGAAAAAAGAAAACATTTAGCTGCAAAGCTGACAGCAATGTCGTTGAGGTTAGCGCAGCGTTAGCACAGCGCTCAGCTGTGGTTCTGGTCAGATTTTTGAAGTTTTCCTTCCTTCTTGCATCACCACCACGGAGGTCCTTGAAGGGCTTCCTGGCTGGGAAGGATGGCGGTTTTTGTGTGTGTTTGCGCGAATGGTGTGTGAGGAAACAGCTGGAGTTCCTCATCCAGCCGAGAGTCTGCTGGCTTTGTCTGTTTAGGAAGGAAAACAAAGTTAAGACAAGGATGATTAAAAATCCAACCGTCTTTATGTCTCCAACGTGAAAGGCTCAGCTCTGGCGTTAAACACTCTGTGAATGTGCCCCGAGTGTCATGTGACAGACAACCCCACAAACGGACCACAGAAATACCGACATGGCACTTCCGAGTCACCTGCTTGGGGCAGCTCAGCCGCTGATGCCCCTGCCCCTGGCCCTGTCCCTGTCCCTGTCCCTGGCCCTGGCCCTGTCCCTGTTGCTGTCCCTGTCCCTCTGTTGGACCCCACATCCCCACAGGAAGATCGTTCTTCCTTCCACTCCAAGCTGATGCTGTGTTTGATCCACTTCTCTCTCTCTGCTCTTATCTTAATCTTTCTTATCTGGAGCTAGTTCTCAATGGTCAGCTGTGTTTGTTGACGTCTCCATGACAACAACACAACAAAAGAGACGTTGATGGGGTTAGCGGGAGCCCCGTGGTCCCCTCAGGCCCGTCAGCCTCATGAGCTGCAGCCTCTTTTAAGTGATCGATGGTGTGTATGGGTTGGCGTTCCGGAACCCTACAGGCCCGGAAACGTGGAGGGCCTCGCTGTCACATGTGCGCCCCCCCCTCCCGTGGTGGGATACAGTGGAGGGGTCACAGCTCTGCACAGCGACAGTGACTCACAGAGAAGAACTCATCCAGTTCCTTTTCCTGTTGTGACAGAGACATGCTGAGGTCCTGTTCCACATCAGACCAGCCTCCAGCAGTCCCATGGCCACGTTCCAGGGTCTGGAGAGCGGCTCTTCTCTCCCACCAGTCCACAAGAATCTGCTTTGTTTAACAAAAACCCTGAAAAATCATCAATAATCCAATAAGCAGACAGCCGCCGATGTCAACACGTCCAAAAGGAACTTCTTCTCCTTATAAAATAGAAACTTTAGACGACTGTTATGTCTCACTGTTCAGTTTCCTTAGATTTGTCCTGAGAAGAAGAAGCTCTTTGTCTCTCATGATATAGAAAAGGAGTGGGCGTTGTGTATTTTTGTGTTATTTCACTCCCTGCAGGCATGCGTTCCTAGATGAAGACGGTAATATTGAAGGGAACATAAATATCTTCCCGGACCTGTCCAAACACTGTCTCTTCATATCCAATTCCCCTCTTTGGCGTCTTATTTCCGGCCTTGTTTGCGGCTTTTCCTGGTGGAATTGTGCTGTGTGGATCACTAGAGTGGGTTTAAACCAGTTAGATCCAGTCGTCCTGCAGGACCAGAGGTTTCCACGCTCCGAGGCCTTTTTCAAACTTCAGGCCTCGGTGGATTGTGCGAGCTGCAGGGATATTGGCTGAATGGAAGCCTTTTTCTGCAGACGGGGAGGTCAGCGTGCTCACCCCGACCTCAGCGCTGGGACAGCATGGGAGCTTCATGGGATACTGGTGGGACGGAGCCGTTTTTTCGGAGTTTTCCACCTCCCCCCGTCTCCACAGCTCTCACTTTCACAACTCTGGGTGCCGTTTGCCTAATTGTGTCGGTCTTTCCTTTTTTAAAATTTTTATTTATATTTTTTTTTAGGGGGGGTGCGGTCACCTCACGCACACACTGTTTGTTTAACGTTGCCATGGCAGCAGTGTGTCTTGCGTAATGACCTCATCCAGACCCCGACTTATCAAATCCTTCTGCTTTCCCAGATTGTGTAATGGATCGTTTTGGCGCTTTCGTTGCTTTAGCGCTAATTCTGGGCGTTGTATGCTCACCAGCTTCGCTTTTTTTTTTCCCATTTTCAGTTTCTCTGTGTTTTGGTTTTCTATCATCGGCAGCGTGAGCTCAGATTTATTTCAGTCAGTTTCCCTTTGGAGAGGAAGGGTTACAAGCGGTCGTGAACTTCAGATGAACAGGGACGTTTCGTCATCTGGATGTGTTTTATTTCGGAGCCGAAATGTTGTGATAAAACCATTCCTCGCCAACGGGCGAACCCTCCGGATAAAAAAAGCTTGTTCACTCGTGTATAACTGGTGTTTTTCACCTTTTTCTGCTGCACGGTGAGCAGCCATTAGTGCAGGAGCTCGCTAAAGACATCTCAGCAGCAGATAAACCTTGCTCTACTTTCGCAGTCCGGCACAGGCATTCCCAGCGAGGTTTATCAGCAGAGATAGCGGTGACTGTCTGTTTTCTGACTGACTGGTTTTCCCCAGAACAGAGCTTGGTGGAAAAAAGAAACAAAAAAAAACCTAGCCTTCAGCGATTAATTCAGCAGAGACGTGTTCCTTCACAGCCCACAATGAACCTGGAAGAGTCGACACCAGAGTCGTATGCATTTTTGTGTGTGTGTGTTTGTGTGTGTGTGTGTGTGTAGCTTATCTGACTGAACTTTACCAGCCCCTGTATCACGACACCGCTGATGGATTCGAAACGCTCGCGAAAGGCTTCTTTTCATGCCACTCGGAAAAAAATTAAATAAAAAAAAATGTTTTCTGGGAATAAAAAAGAATTGATCAGGAGGTTTTTGGCTTCAGGGACGCTTCCAGTGTAGTTGGAGCACAGACGTGAAATTCAGAAGATCCTTATAGTTTCTATGAGTCTGTGTGTGTGTGTGTGTGTGTGTGTGTGTGTGTGTGTGTGTGTGTGTGTGTGTGTGTCCTTGTCAGCTGCCCTGACAGTGACAGCATTGTTCCAACAGACCCTCTCGGAAGTGAAGCTGAATACGTGCGACTGTGTTAAGCGTTAGCTGCTCTCCATCGTCTCCCCAGCCCTCAGACGCGGATCAGAGGCTGCTTCGGATCGCTCCAAGCGTGAAACGAGACATCTTGTCGAACCGTACAGCGTGACAGGACGTCTTTGTCGTGTGTGTGTCTGTAACAAATTCCCGACGCGCAGCGATTAAAGTCAATTTCCTCGCAGGTCCCGTTGATGGATCGTCACTGTAGGTCCGGTTTCTCACATTTGCACCAACGCGGAGGCGAGATCAGCTGCAGGTCAGCGGTTCGGATCGTTTTTAAAGGGATGTAGCGGATAGCAGGCCTGGTATGCAAGGAGGAGAGTGTGTGCGATGCTACAGAGGGAGCGTTGTTGCTCCGCGCTGATGATGGTGTGTACATTAATCCAATAGTGTTCCGCACCGCCGCTTTCTGACCGGCAGAGACGCGCAGCCGGTCATGTGGTTGCTGTTGGGGAAAAACGCAAACATTTGACGCATTCTCGCTGGACGCATCACAGCCAGGAGCGCTGTGTTCTTCTCCTAGTCACCTGTCCCTCCAAGGGTCATGGGAAGTCCTGGAGTCTATCCCTGTCGTGACCCGGCAGCAGGAGGACACCTGGAACCGGTGGCCAGAGTCACCGGTTCAAACCGGGGGCTCCAAACCGGGGCCTCCAAACCGGGGGCTCCAAACAGGGGGCTCCAAACCGGGGGCTCCAAACAGGGGGCGCGAACCGGAGAGAATATTATGGTATGTGGGAGATGACAGAAAGTGAATGGATCAAAGAAAAAGAGGAAAGGAGAGAAAGAGCAGGCAGGGAGGAGGAGGTGGGGTGATTACTGAGGGCCTGCACTCTGATTGGTCCAGAAGTGTGTGTGTGCGTGTGTGTGTGTGTGTGTGTGTGTGTGTGTGCGTGAGTGAGTGAGTGAGTGCGCAGAGCCGATGGGCGGAGGGATTAGGGCTCTGTCACGTGGTCCCTTTAGCTTCTTTTCCTCACAAACCCTCCCTCATTTGCTGTAGACACACACACACACACACACACACTCCCTCACACACACACTCACAGCTGTCGGTGCGGCTCTGTCTTCCTGATAAATGCCGGAGCAGCTGAGGAGCAGCGCTCACAGGACCTGGGGAGAATCAGCCGTCCAGGCTGGACATGTGGAGGGACGAGCGAGGCGTCTAGCCTGCAGCCTGGCTCTCACGCCGTGAGCGTCTCTTCCCGCTTGCACCGCCGTTTTCCCTCGCGCCGCTCCGGGATCCACTGTCGGAATTTAAGCGCAGTCGGGGATCGTCGGAGAGAAATCGAGACATGTGTTTTGCCTCTGACGTCTGCTGCTCCTGTGGCTTCTCTCACATCCCCTGACCCCAGAAGAAAACTAAGGTTGGTTCCTGCGCTTCTGTGTCACACACACACACACACACACACACACACACACACACACACACACACACACACTGATCACTATAAACACGCTAAGCAAAGTGTGAGCACCAGAGATTAGCTATGGTTCTTATCTCAGTATGTCCAACACCACATGTGGTCTGGAAAGAAGGCTGGAACACACACCCACACTCTTTTTTTTAATTTTATTTTTTAAACTTTTCCACTTTGCTCAAGTGGAAAACAGTAATTTAAAAAGAACCATGACTACGCCCACGTCTGTCCACTGTAAAAAGAACCTGGTGTTCATCCCATAATAAAGCTGCTGGAGTAGCCCTTAGCTGCTGTCTGCTTACACACACTTCTCCGGTTTCAGTACTGGGACACACCTACTCCTGTGTGTGTGTGTGGGTGTGTGTGTGCAGGAGTTGCCTCGACATGCGTGATTTAGATATGCACACTCTGACATTTACAAGTGGGGATATATTTAGCCCACACACGTCTTTCCTGGAATTCTTCTTCTCAGGGTCGTAACACAACCCAAAAGGTTCTGGGTCTATTTTTAAGGGTGCCAGTAAGACAAAAGGAGCCGTGCTTGACTTCCCCCAGCAGGACAGAGTGTGGATGGGTGTGTGTGTGTGTGTGTGTGTGCGTGCAGCACTGGGTTTAAACCGGAGAGTTTTAGGGCTTTTAAATGGATTCGCAGGTTTGGGAACTCTTGCTGTTACCAATCAACAAACTTTATGTCCAATTTTATTTATAATTAACCAATTCTGAAGCAAGTTCCTGCTACACACTCATACTCGGCGCAGTCTTTGGCTCATATCCAACGTTTTAGACTGTTTATTAACTCATATGTCCCTAAAACAGTTTTAAATTGATGCTTTTTGTTAACAGTAAATAGGATCTTAAACCCTATAAAACACTTACTGACTGGCAAGAAAAGGAAAGAATTGGACAGTGTTCTGACAGACGAGTGTGTGACGGCTGCCGAAGCTGGTTGAGGGAGAGGTCAGGAGCCAGGGTCAGCAGAGGTCACCGAGCCAAAGGTCCAGCTCGCCTTGCCTCAGGCCGCCGCTGCGGCGCGTTGCCCTTGGTAACGCTGTCCTGCCACACATCTGTTGAGCCTCAATCACACACACACACACACACACGCACGCACCGAGGCGAGGGCGGGGGTGGGGTGGGGGGCTTTATTTTGGTGACGCTGCAGCTGTCACGCAGAATTCCACTCATTCGGAGAACTTGTGCCGCGAGCGTTTCACGGGAAACACGAGCCGCTGGACCGGAGGCCTTGCGTAACTTTAGGGTCCTCGGTCTGGGGGAGAGAGTTTAAACATGGTGTTGTCCTCCTTTCCCATCCACTCGTTTAACTCTTTGGTCTAAACTACATTTTCTAATGTTTTTAATGTCACCCGTATCATTTGAAAGGACTTTCTGCTCTCGGTCTCGCCGGACTGGTCCACACTGAGCCGTGTGTCTGTCCGCTAATCTCAGACATCTTTTTAAGTGGTATTTGTCCTGAGCGAGTAGCTTAGCGCCATGTGCACACCATCACCTCTCCAACAGCAGAGAGTTAGGGGCCGAAAAGACAAAAAGAGGGGGAGAGGAGAGCCTTCTGCCCCCTCGCCGCCAGGCCACCGCTGGGCGTTTGAAGAGGCAGACAGTGGGGTGGCTTTCTCCGCTCTTTCCCTACTCTCTCGTTCCTGTGCACTTTAAGCCAAGACGCCATCTGTTAGCGGTTGGCTAAACTCCGCCTCTTCTTAATTCCACTCCATTCTAGTGTATCCTCTGCTCTTATACTATCCGTAGTGGGAAATGTTGTTGGAAAAGCCTCTTGTTTCCCTTCGAGGAGTATTTTTTCTGACCTCACAGCTGATTCCTGTTGTTGAACACGTGATAAAATAGCTAAAGGCTGAGGCTCTTTCTTAATGACTGGCTTTTTTCCCTCACTTTTCCGGCTTCAGGTGAGGCATTGTTTGTTTTCAGATGCTGCTGAAATCTGCGTTGCGTCACACTTACAGTAAACCGTGTTCACCTGCACTTCCCCCACGACAAAAAGGCGTGGGGAGGAATGGTCACATTTGATGCTATTACTGTAACTCCTGCATCCTGCAGAAGGCTTGTTGTCATGGCAGCTGACCTGGGAATGACCGGCGGAAAGCGCTGACTGTCCAAACAGAGCCACGCTCGTCCTTGGACGTCCCCGCGGGACTCAGTGTGACCTGACCACCGTCTACGTGCATCATTGTGCGCCGCCGCTGCCGCGGTGCTCAACCTTATGATTTGCGTCCTAGCGGCGCCACCCTCTTCCCCTCCTTTATTATACGCTTTTGGGTTGTAATGTGAAATAAACTTTGCGTACTTCAGAGGCTTATTTGAACTTTGACCAGTTTAAACATGTTTCTGACCGAGGTTTTAATCGCCAACAAAAAAACAAAGACTAGAGCCGAAAACCCATTTTTTTGTTAACTAAAACAAACAACTTTATTGTGTGTTTCAGAAACTAATTAAAACAAACTGAAATCATCAGTTTACACCCCTTTGTTTAGTCTTTATCCATTTTAATATTAAATTTTTTTTCACTTGTAGAATTTCAGTTGGCTCCTGCACCAACAGAGTTTAAAAAACTGAAACTAAACCAATATAAAATCTAGCAAACTGGAAAAAAAACGACAGGAAACTGGACTGTAGTGGAAATGGGAACCATTCGAACCTTGTTCCTGGTGTGATCTGGGCGTGATCGAACCCCTTTTCTGCCCCCGCAGGTGCCCGTCAGAGCAGCATCCCGAGCGCGGTGAACAAGCATGAGCGCCGACGACCGTCAGGCGGTGGTGACGACCCCCCCGCTGCCCAGCGGCGGCACCAAGGAACGCTACTTTGACCGGATTGACGTCAACGATCCGGAGTACATCCGGACCAGGAACATGTCACCCGACCTCCGGCAGGACTTCAACGTTCTGGAGCAGAAGAAGCGCGTCACGCAGATCTTACAGAGCCCCGTAAGTCAAAGAGAGACAGGAAAGCACCAACAAACGCCATGGCAACGCTGGTTGGGCTAACCTGATTGGTGGAGGAGTTGGAGGCTAATGAAGCTATTTAAATTTACCCTCTTGAGCTTGGGAGGCCCTGAAAGAACGCCGGCACGCGTTGATCGCTGCTACAACATGTTTTTGTGACAAGACAAACCGTTTTAGCTTGGTAAAGTAGCGGTAATTAGCCGAGCCGTCTCGCAGGAGCGTTGACGCCTGACTCTCTCGGCACTTTGCATTCCGAGACGGTCGAATCACAGTCGCCTGTGGCTGTTCAAGGGGAGTTAACGTGTACTTCAGCCTGTTCAAAAGCTTCATAAACATAAAAAAAAAGAACTTGACTCAAGAAAAGAGCCGCTTCATCGTCTGTTGAAAGCACTTCCTGTTTCACCGTTTGACCGTTATATCCCTCCGATCGCAGGCGGTTTGAGCTGATTCCTTAGCGGATGCGGCTAGCTGCTAATTCCCTCCAGCGGAGCTCTAAAGTATCAACTTCCAGAGCTGAGAACAGCTCAGATGTTCACCTGTGAACGGCACCGCGCCGTCCCGGCGGGTTCTGCCCTTTGGACGCTTGCGTCAGTTTATGTGGACATTTACAGCGAGCGTATTGACCCAGCCCTGTTGACTCAAGGTTAGCCTCTGGTTGAAGTTCTCTGCTCTGATGATATCATATATGAATATAAACCAGCCTGAATGCTCCTGCAGCTGGGCTCCATCCGCTGCAGCTTCAACCCCATCTGCATTCTTTGCATCGGGTGCCAGATGCGTGGAGGAGCGCGCTCTCCTCTCCCTGGAGTGTGTCTCCGAATGCACGTGTGCGTGATGGAGCACCGCAAATGGTGAGCAGGAGAGAGAGGGCGCGCTCCTACTGGGAGGACTGGCAGTCATGTCAGCTGATAGAATCCGTCGTTCGGGTGTCTGGGTGGGGCCCCGGGCTCGCTACCGGCGTGTGTTAGCAGCTGGCTATTGTTGCGTTGCGCCGTTGTGCTGCCTCTGGTGCCTTGTTGTCGTCAGGCGGTGTTTTGGGACGTGTGGTAGGTCTCGATTGCACGTTGCTCCCGCTCAGATTGCAGGTTGTATTTAAAGACAGAGACTCCGCTCGCATATTTGCCTCTTTTTCATTCACGCGTCGCTGTTTACCTCCAAAAGTCGAATGCGACAGCCAGTTTTAGCCCTCTTTGTGCTTTTTTGTGGAAGGTTCGCAAAGAAATCTGCAGTTCTTGAGGCCGGTCAAGTTCCAGAAACAGTTTTTTTGTCTGCAAACATCCCGCGACGACCCATAGTTCAGCCTTTCCTTTGGTTTAGCTCTGCCGGGAAATAGATTGCTGACTTTTACTGGGAATTTTAGGGTTAAACGCCCAGAGAAGCTTGGAGAGGAATCAGATCCAATCTGGTCCTGCTATCGAGTCAGCGTTTATCCATCATTAATCATTAACAAAAATGTTTTACAAGTGCCAAGAGGTCCCCTTCCAACGGCTGCTCGCTCTTCTCACCTATAAACATCACCAGTGGGCAGCGTCTTGAGCCTGAAGGCATCACGGATGAGTTTTCTCTTTGTTTTTAAAGTCCTTTAAAAATTTCCTTCATGCCTCATTTGATAGAACATTAGCGGTTGGATAGACTTTTTTAAAAAACCACTTTAGCCCTGAGATCCATGTTTTTCCTGGTGTTTTTGGTGAGTATTTGATTCCATCTGGCAGCTAAATTTAGCCCCAAACCCAGCGGCGAGGCTGTGCTGGTGAGACCAGGTTGGCATCCTGAACTGGAGCAGAAGCTAACGGCTAAAAAGCCCCAAAGCAGACAGATGCTTCGGCATCTGGGCCAAAAAAACTGCCATTTTGTCGGTGTTGTTGCACGTGAGGTCCAACTCTGACAGTCTCGGGCGGATCAGGTATCAACCGTGACATTTACGGCCGACCACAGGCTGGTTTTACCGCCGCTGCGGTCAATTTCCTGTTGCCTTACATAAACACGTTACCAGAGTTCAAGTCAAAGTCACGCAGCGGCGGCGAAGTGGGCGGCGACGCAGGCTTCCATCACAGGAGCAGATTATAAATGCATTATTGCGCCGTTACGCTGACTTGTTGTGTTCTGCCTGGTTCTGACGGCGTTAATGAGGCGGTTGGTGGAGGCCAGTCGGACAGGAAACCGCCCAACGTCGCTCTGATTGACGCAAACACAAGGTTGTGATGAAATATTAACGAGATGAGCCTCAGCAGGACGGACCTTTAATCTGTTTAGATGATGTCGGGCTAATCCCTGCCCTCCTAATCTTCTTCTGAACGCTCCAAATGGAAATTTGCCGCCGCTGTGCCTTTGTGTTTGTAAATATGGACTTTCTGCTCGTTTGGGTCGAACGGAGTGAATTCTGCTTCAAGTTTAGAAGTTTGAAAAGTGCTTTTTTGTCTTCGTTTGTCCACAAATCTGCGCATTCCAAACGAGTGTGACTTTCTTTTCAGGCTTTGTGCTCAACGGTTTGGTGTTTATGAGGCTGAGACACGGTCGCTAGGCAACGGGAGACAAAGTTTCTTCAGTAAATCTCATCTTTTGCGGCGAAGCAACAACAAGAAGTGGAACCAGCCTGGACCCGCCGTCCACAACAGTCGTGTCGCCACAGCGACCCCGCCACCCCGGAGGGAAGGAAGGAGGAATGTCTGGCCCCGGTTCAGAAGCAGCGCCGCTTGTGTCCGGACACACGGCGTTCTCCCAACTGACCGCAGAAAGAAGCCTAGAGCGCCCTTCACGCAGCCCCGGTGCACGGGGCCCCCCGGGGGAGAAAGGGAGGAAGGAAAGGGAGCGAGGGAAGCGCCACAGATGCCTCGGCCTCCTCGCTGAGCATCGCGTGGATCTTTGCAAAAGCTCTGAAATGAAACGGAGGCCGGAATATGTCGATTGCATCGACTGGTTCCCGTGGCAACGGCGGTAACGGCCTGTTTCCTATTAGTTCAGTGAAAGCTGTGTGTGTGTGTGTGTGTGGTTGCGTAAGGGCAGGTCAGCAGCGACTGCTCTGACCTACACACACACACACTCAGCAGCCTCTCTGCCAGTCATAGCAGGCAGCCAATTCCTGTCCGCCCGCTCCTGGTCCAGCCTCCCGGCCTGCTTTGAGGATAATTCGGAGCGACACGCGAGGAGCTCGTCTAATCTGTGATTAACACGTCTTTCCTCTTCTTCCTCCTCATCCCCACTTCCACTCGTCTTCCCACGTCCTTTTACCCTCGCACCCCCGTCGCCGTGACCACCACCTCCTCGGCGCCACAGCTGGATTTGAGCTGCCCTTGATTCCTTTTCCTGCAGAAATGTCTCCAAACTTGCCTGTCAAAGAGACACTTGTTGGTGGGATTCCTGCCGGGGCACCACCCTGGGGGGCCGTTCCCAGACTGGACTCCCTGGGATTTGGATCCATAAATACCCCCCGGTGTTTTTAACTTCCCGTTCTTTAAACTTCTTTTGAAGTATCTTATTGGATCAAAAGTCTTGCTTTCCTGCTTTGTCTGGATCATATCAGCCGATGGTGACAGCGTGTACAGATGACGTCCTCCTGGGTTTTGTTTTGACCAAATTCCGAAGGTATTTGGCTCCGAGTTGAAGCGAAAACAGAAAATATTGACCTTGTGAAGCTGCAGTCGGACGATAGAGACCTTCTGCCTCCCATAAACGTCCTCAAACGTCTTCGCTCTGTTGAACAAACTCCCGCCCTGTCTGGGATCGTGGAGATCGGAACGTTCTTGGTGCTCGGCCTCAGTGTTTCTCTCTCTTCCCATCCTCCAGGCCTTCAAAGAGGAGTTGGAGAGCCTGATCCAGGAGCAGCAGAGGAAAGGGAACAACCCCACCGGCCTGATGGCGCTCAGACAGATCGCCGACACCCTGGTGGCCGGCTCGGCGGCCGGCTTCAGCACCTCGCCTCTCAGTAAGCCTCCTCCGGACTCGGGTTTAGCCCAACGTGCTAATTTCCTGGCGTCCGATCGCCCGCTCGGCGCGGCCTGAAGGCGTCCCTGCGGCGGGCGGGACTCCGCTCTGATGCTGCGCCTCTGCCCCGTCAGGCCTGGGCATGGTCGCCCCCATCAACGACATGTTCGGCGCCGAGTACGCCACCATGGTGAAGGGCGAGAAGCAGACGCGCTGCAAGCTAGCCAGCCTCTACCGGCTGGTCGACCTGTTCGGCTGGGCCCACCTCGGCAACGCCTACGTCACGGTAGGAGCCTCCGGCGCCGCCGCCTTCGCCTCCAACCGCACCGTCCGCTCACTGGACTGACTCTTCCGGCAGGGTCGCGTCAGTAAGGAGCAGGACCACATCCTCATCCTCCCCAGAGGCCTGTCCTTCGCCGAGGCTGCCGCCTCCAACCTGGTAAGCCGGACGTGCGCCCGCTTTGGAGGTTTCGCCCAATCTGGCGGCGGAACAACCTTCCTCTTTCCTTCCCCGCTTCGCTAGCAGCTCTGCGCGTGTTGGCACACGCCTGACCGCAGTCCTTTCACTTAGTCTGTTTTTGGTTAGCTTGGCGAACGGAGCGCTGCTGCCGATTCGCTCGTCGGCAGACGCAGTCAGACGGTCAGAACCAGCAGAATGTCATCCAACTAATTAACCCCCCGCCCCCGAAGGTCGCTTAGATTAAATGAAATAGTCCGAGACTACAGGCGTAGCGACGGATGAGTCCCAAAGGTCAGCCGAGCATGTCCGTGGCAGGCGTTTCCACGCCGTTGCTACGCTAGCAGGCGGGAGGTTTCGTGTCCCACAAAGGTCACGAGGATCCTGTAAAAGCTCAGAGTGGTAATATCGTTATAAACATGTTATAAAGGCTAACTCGTTATCCTGACTGAAGTCCGTTTGTTAGCTTCTCCTGTTAAATCCTCAGACTGTCGTTCTTGTTACCGCGGCAACCACGTGCACAACCCTGTGTTGTCCCGCAGGTCAAGGTCAACATCATCGGGGAGGTGATCGAGCAGGGCTCCACCAACCTGAGCGTGGACCCGCTGGGCCTCAGCCCCCACGCCGCCATCTACTCCATACGCCCGGACATCCGCTGCGCCATACACGTGCACACGCCCGTCACCGCCGCTGTAGGTGCACGTGGGTACTTCCCCCATCAAAGCAGCGCGGAAGCACAACGCTAACGGGGTTTTTCCCCCGTAGGTGTCGTCCATGAAGTGCGGCATCCTGCCCATCTCCCAGGAGGCCATGATTCTGGGCGACGTGGCCTATTTCAACTACCAGGGCAGCCTGGAGGGGCCGGAGGAGAGCCGGGAGCTCCAGAAAGCCCTGGGACCCAGCGCCAAGGTGGGGGCCTGCTGGGCAGGTCAGCCGGACCAGGCTTGGACGCCAGACGTTCCACAGCGCTGCGTCTGTGTTCCAGGTTCTGGTGCTGAGGAACCACGGCGTGGTGGCGCTGGGCGAGAGCATCGAGGAGGCCTTTCACTTTGTCTACAACCTTCACTACGCCTGCGAGATCCAGGTACGGAGATTCCAGCTTCCTGAGACGGGAACACCCGTTTCAAACCGGCCCACTTTCTTTTCCCTCAGCGGAACTCGTTTTGGTGGATTCTCGCGTGTCTCCGTTGGGATTTTAGAGATGTTGTTGTCTCCCAGGCAAATCTCCCCGTCCACCGTCCAGAAAAGAAGACATTAATCCATCTGGCAAAGCCCGGCTTAATAAATAAATCCCCCTCAACCGCGTTTTTCGTGGCAGGCTGTATATTACTGCGCCGAGGAAGCTGAGTTTTGATCTGACGCCCCCGCGCGTCCGCTTTGTCAGCTCCTTTCACTGACTTCCTGCAGCAAATCACGCCGTTTCTCTGTGCCTTCAGGTGAACGCCATTTCCTGCGCCGGCAGCGTGGACAACCTCGTCGTGCTGGACCCGGAGCGGTACCGATCGCTGGTGTACGAGGTGGCCATGGACAGCAGCTTCGGCATGAGCAGCCCCTACAAGTGGAAAGCTGGCGAGCTGGAGTTTGAGTCCCTGATGAGGATGCTGGATAACCTGGTGAGTCCTCGAACGCATCGCCGGCCGGGCCGGAGGAGAAGGGAATCACGGCGTTTTCCGCCGCAGGCTACAGGACGGGTCACGCCTACAGGCAGCCCGTCGTGCGGGAAAAGCCGAGGCACAAGAGCGACGTGGAAATCCCCGCCACCGTCACGGCGTTCGTGTTCCCCGAGGACGCGGACGGCGCTCCCACGCGGCTGCCCCTGAAGTTCCTGCAGCAGCGGCAGCAGAGGGAGAAGACGCGCTGGCTCAACTCGCCCAACAGCTACACCAAGGTCAGCGTGGAGGGCGGAGAGGACCGCTACCACAGCCGCACCACCACGGTGAGCCGCCGCCCCGCCGGCTCAGCCTTCCACACCTTCACACACCACCTCCTGCTGCTCTCATCAAGCATCGATGAAGGACGTCATGAATTTGCCAGCCTGTTTTTACTGACCTGTCATGTCCCAAAAGTTGGGGCTACACTGCTCCCTACAGGGAGAATTGCGAACTGCACGTCATTCCTCGTCACCATAAATAATTGAGTTCTGCGTTTTTCTCTCCTTTTTTCTTCTTTCCTCCGCAGTGGATGAAGGCAGAGGAGACGGGAACGCCCATCCGGATCGAAGACCCCAATCAGTTTGTCCCTCTCAACACAGACCCCAGCGAGGTGCTGCAGAAGAGGAACAAAGTAAGATCTGCCGCTCTGATGATGCTGCTTTGTTTTGGGTTTCTTTTGCTGTTTGGCTGCGGAGGTGTGGCTCACGGGTGGAAAAAGTTAATCTAACTACAGAAATCAAACCTGCCTTAGATCAGAGAGCAGAACCGGTTAGATGTGACCACGTCGGGGCCGCGCTCACAGCACCTCGCCGGCATCCCGGTTGATGTTCCGCGACAGGTAAGAATCTCTCTCTCTTGTCATGTTAAAAAAAACCTTCTTCTGATCGGTTTGAACAGGCTAATTCGTTTAAAAAATCTCACTAAACTTGAAGGAACACACACTATAGGAAAGTGAAGGATTAAGCAGCAAATGGGCCCTTTCTCATCCGCTAAAAAGGTTTTAAATCCACTGTCCTCAGTCCGAGTACAGCTGAAACAGCAGATATGATAAATTAATTCTATAGAAATATTAGTGATTAGAATTTTGATGACTAGTTGCTCCAAATTATCAATTTTATATTAAATTTGCATTAAAAGGCGTGAATTTTACATTTACAATAAATCAGTGACGGGTTCTACAACAGCTCCGGTCAACCACACGGGGGCGCTGCAGGAGCGCCATTACTTCAGAATAGCTCTGCTTTATGAACAAATGGTGTGTATCCCATAATATTATAGCCTATAATGCCATTTTCCTTTTTTGTCTCAAAGGATAAAAAAAAACTTATTTATATAATTTTTATTCACGTTTATTTTCCTTTAACATATTTCACTAAGCGTTCAGTCATTAATGGTGTGTTTTAAATCACACACGTTGATTGGAATGGTCACTTTTCTCAGATACATTGAGTCTGTGCGTCTGTGCGCGCGTGTGTATGTGTGTGTGTGTGTGTGTGTGTGTGTGTGTGTGTGTGTGTGTGGGAGGGAGAGAACGCCCATGATCATCCTTCTCCCTGTCTCCTCCTCAGCCCTACGTGCCCACAGAGGAGGAGCAGATGGCTCCGCAGCCTCCCAACCCCTTCAGTGAGTTCTTGGAGAAAGACACCGAGGAGCAGCGCATAATGTGGAGAGGAGGCAACTGGGTCTCAGCGCGTACGCCTGCACACACACACACACACACACACACACACACAAACCAAAAACATGCTCATTGTCGTCTATGAATCTTTCAAGCTCAGCTCTGCTAACACCTGGCCAGACCTCACATTAGCCCAGTCATGCTGAGCGACTGATGCAGTGGACTCACACACACACACACACACACACACACACACACACACACACACACACACACACACACGTATGCACCAGTCACTGCAGCCCAAGTGGAACCTCTTGAGGACGTGTGTTTGTCAGAGAGAACCTGGTGATCAGGTTCTTGCTTGGGGGGCTGATTAGGCCACACTCGACAGGCTGTTTCAGCAGCCTCCCCCCCCCCAGAGGCAGCGACCTGGTCCGGGGCCTGGCAGGACCTGGTCCGGGGCCTGGCAGGACCTGGTCCGGGGCCTGGCAGGGCCTGGCCGCCTCCTCCGTCCCCAATACAACAGTATTCAGGCCGCTAATCATGTGAGCGATCAATCCCACCGCCCGTCAGCCGGAGGCGTTGATAGAGAGCAGATGATGAGGGGGGGTGGGGTGGGGGGGGTCCGAACAGATCGGTTGTGTCACACGTGGGGGTGTAGAGGGGGGGCGGGGGGATGGGGGGGCGCTCTGGTGCTGACTAAGAGAGCAGACAGCAGGTTCTCACAGCCGCCGCATGGCTGCAGCCCGCTGTCACTGCGCTGTTGCCCCCACAGCCCCACCATCCCCGCTGGCCAATTTGGAGCACAAGCTGGAGACCGTCTGTGATGACCGACACGCGCCACCCACACACACACCCACACACACACACACGCACGCACACACACACACACACAGATGCAGTTCTTCTGGGTATCGGAGCCGTTTCGGTTTATTCGTCTTTTCCGTGGTTGGAACCTGTGTTACAACCAGGCAGCAGACTGTTGTCCTCCAGGGTCCAGTCCTGCCCCCGCCCCCGTCCCCGTCCCCCCCCGGAGGAACCAACATTCGGGCTGCGTGCGTCCGTCGGTTGGATGCAGAGTTTCGGAGCGTTGTGTAAAAGCAGATTTGCATGGCCTGATTCTAACATCTGTGTGTGACCACTAATCTCCCAAACCCTCTTCCTTTCTCTCTGACCCTTTATCCCTCCGTCCGCCTGTCGTCTCATCCTACTCACCCCCGCTGCTTCCATCCCTCCGCCCCCCTCCTCCCACCCGCCCCTGCCCCGGCTGCAGATGGAGAACAGGAGCTAACCTCCGACGACGGCTCCACCCTCTCTCCGTCTCTGTCTCTCCCTCAGTCCCCACAAAGCACTCCGGCTAAAGAAGGTATCGCCTCAGCTCACACACACCCACACACACACACACACCCAGGCTATGTGTGTGTGTGTGTGTTGCATGTTTACCTGCCGGATGTTTACTAACCGAAATGGTTAAAAATGGTAGAAATTGTGGGAAAATGCAGATAAGTGGGATAAACCGGACTCCAGGTGGTTGTTCTGGGCCTGTACGGCAGCCCACCACCAGGGGGCGGAGTGTGACGCACTCCCCCGTCACCGTCTCCGTGGCAACCAGCCACACGCCGGGGTCAAACCGCCGTGTTCTGACGGGCTGCCCGTCTTTGCTCTCCTCCAGAGAACCACAGCGGCCTCGTGAACGGCAAGGACGCGCACGGCGACGGCGGCGAGGAGCTGTCCAAGCGCGTCGGTCAGCTGACCACCAGCGTGGAGAGCATGGAGATCACGGTGCGCTCCGGAGAGAAGATCGAGGAGGGCCTGTCCCCCGAGAGCTCGCCCTCCAAGTCGCCCAGCACCAAGAAGAAGAAGAAGTTCCGCACGCCGTCCTTCCTGAAGAAGAACAAGAAGAAGGAGAAGCTGGAGGCCTGAGCGCCGGAGGGAGGAGCCGGAGGCGGCGGCCTCCTTCTCTTTCTCCGTCTCATGTCCCTGTTTTTGTCTGTTCCGTCTCAGATTCCAAGCTCTCGCCGTCAAAATCGAAAGGTTTTCCCCCCCAAAAGGCATAAAAACAGGCTCCTGCGGGTCTGAGGAAGGCGCTCCGAGGATGGCGCGAGCGGAACCTCTCGGTCCATCCTTCTGTCTGCGCTCGGAAAACCTCCGCTTTTTTTCTGTCGGAGACCTTCCGGAGCTGCCGGAAGCTCCTCGGTCCTAGGAATTGTCGAACCTTCTCGCGTTTTCATCTCAGTCTCTTTTTTTGCCAAACGTAGAGGCGACGAAGAACCCATCTCCTTTAAGGAAACCTCACTTTTGTGTTTCAGCTCTCATCTCATGACCTTTGGTCTTTTTTTTAAGCACAATTTTGTTTTAGCTCCTGTTTTCTAAGCGTTTTTGTGCGGAGAATCTGGATTTCACGCATGTTTTTCTCTCGCTTTGTAGCCGAAATGACATCCTAACCTGCAGATTCTACATTTTCTATATGAAACACGTGAAAACTGGACAGCCTGGATATAGATTTTTAGCTATATACGTTTTTTTTTTAATCGTTTTAATTGACTCTGCTGCACTTTTCCAACACCTTTTAGGCGCAGGCGGGTTGACCGGCGAGGGGGGTTGTGAGGGAGGGAGACGTGGGAGGAAGCCGAGGAAAGTGGAGGAGATGAAAACGGACGAGTGCGGATGAGAAACCACCTCTGCGTCCTCGTGGAGGAAAAAAGAAAAAACAAATCCAGACAGGAAGCGCAGTCCAGCGCTGCAGCGAGAGCACGCCGTCGTGGTGTTCTGAAGCCATACTTTCTTTTTTACTGAAACCTGGGTGGCGGTTCTCCTCCAGGACCCCCGGCCCGATCCCCTCTGTCCTCCTGGAACTGGAACGCTGTGCCGAGGTCAGGTTTTATTTGACCCCTGGTCGTCATGACGCAAGCCCCGCCCCCTGATATCCCAGCCAGCAATGTGAAGTCCTGGATTTGGAGGGAGGGCCGAGGGGCCGCTTTCGGGCCCCAAGGTGGCCCCACTGAGAGGTGCCGAAGAGCCGTGGGTTTGGAAACACAAGCGCGCGCACGTGCACCGAGATGGGTGTCAGTACCGCTCACGCCGTCTTGTCGTCCTGCATCCGTCTCTCCTAAGCGCTCTTCTCATCCTTCGTTTGTTCTGCCGGCTGCTCTTCTCCTTCTTCTTCTCCTCCTTTCAGTTCTGACCTCTTTGACTAAGGTTTCAGTCGCTCCCAGATTAAGTGGACCAGCCTCCTCCCCCAGAACGACTGCTTTCCTCCGCCCTCTGTCCATTTCTGTGTCCGTTTTCAGCGAAAGAGCGACTTTATGACCTGTGAAATCCTCCACCAACGGTTCTCTACTGGAGTTGCTTTTTAGACGTATTGTTAATCAGTGTAAATTCACAAATAAAACTGTATTTTAAGAAAGCCAACGCTTGTTTTTCACGCCTGGGCCTCCTTTGTTCCACGCCATTCCTTTTGAGTTCCGCATGGTCCTCGCACTCATCGTGGTCTTTGTCGTCCCCGCGACTCGGAAGCACAAATGTTGTTTCTTTTTGGTGCCACTGCTGCTCTTTCTGAGCTCTAATCACCTTCGATCCCAGTGGGGAAGGAAAGAAGCTCGTAGCACCGAGTGTAAAACCTTTTCCGGGTACCACATACGACACCCAACCCTTTCTCATCCACCCGGTGTCTTTATTTCCCACCGGCCGTTCCTCCGCCCCTCAGACGCTCCAAAACTGGAATTTTCTGGCTTAGAAAGCGGCGTCCGGCTTCCGGAGCCCCTTGTCCACGGTCTCGGGTGTGAAATCAAAGCCGTCGGTCTGGTGCTTTGTTGTCCTGGGCGTGGGCGCGGCTCTGTGGGTGACCTGCCGACGGGCCCCGACTTTCTTTTTGCCCTCAGATGGAAAATGAGATCCTGTTGATGCCGAAGCAACATGAGGCTTGTCTGTCCTTCCGGGTTTCCCACAGAACAGGAAGCAGGAGGACCGGGTGTTAGCCTGTTGTCTTCTCTCACCTTTATCCTCTTTTCACTCGTTTCTGAGCTTAAATATTTATTTCTTTACCTTCTCCAGTCAACAATAAAAGCTCGTCAGCCATGATGAGATGTGTTGCTTTTTGTGCACACTCAATAAAAGACGGCAGGAAGGAGGAAAGGTGGACAAATAGAGGTGAAATCTCTCCTGGGAGGCGATTGTGAAGCGACGTGAGGTCGTATGTTTACACCGCCCTCTGCAAACGTACAAATGTGCAGGAAGGGTGCAGGAATGGAGGAGGGGGGGTCCAGACAGCACCACGCTGGGACTGTCACAACAGCGCGTCCAGATGGATGCTCTGTGGAAGCCACCATGGGCCTTTTTTTCCCACAGGCACATTAATACCCTTACACCCCCCCACCCTGCCTCAACAGCCCCGGCTAGACGTCCCAGCGCCACTCTGAGGCCCTCAGCCTGCCCACATGCCACCGGGACCAACCAGAGATGCAGGAAAACAACACCAGGGTCAGTTAAACACACTCAGGAGATGGTGTGTGTGTGTGTGTGTGTGTGTGTGTGTGTGTGTGGTGGGGGGGCAAAATCTGGCTCCTGTCACCAGGCTCTGCCCGTCCTGAGGTGGTTCCAGGGACCCGTCTGGGTTGGGTTCCTGTTCTTGTGGCATATTTAAGGTGTAGTTTCAGCTCCGCCTGTTGCTCCGCTCAACAATAAACGCTTCCGAGGCCGGAAGCCTTGGCGACTAAGCTAACGCGCTAACAGTGAAAATGAGGCGAACGAAAACAGATGGAAAGCTTCTGTGTTGTTTCCTACAGACTCTGCTGTCCCAAACTCCTCTGGGAAGCGTTCTTTTGGGTCTGGTGGAAACACGGCCCTCCATCTTGAGATCAGTGATGCCCTATTTCCTCCGCTCGGGAGGATCAATGAAGCGCAAATGTGGAGCGCTCGATCATTTAAAAAAACACCACCAGGACGACTTCATGTGGCCAGAGTCTAAAACGCAAAACAAACGCAACCTGTTGCGTGTTTGTGGGGAAAGGAAGAGCGACTAGGCGCGCAGGCGCCAACCTTTCACCTCCTCCTCAGGTTTCCAGGGAGGAAGAGTCCGAAGGGCCCGAACGCGCCACCGATGGGTGCTGTGTGGCTGACCGGATCACTTGTCGTTAATATTCCGCCCAACGTCAGGGGCCAAAAGAGAGGGGAACAGACGCAAACGGCCTCCCTGCAGAACCAAACCGATCACTGGGGTCAAAGGTCACGGCACCGCTATAGGGAGGAGACGCAGCTTTTAGGAAAAGAAATAAAACACTCCGTCCATTTCCTTGGATCGGTGTCACACATGCATCTTTCTGCTCTTTCTTTTCTTTTCTTTTCTTCTTTTTCTTTACTGCAAACACTACATCGTTTTCTTTGTTCTGTCTCTTCTCCCGTTGTTTCTTCCTCCCTCTTTTATTCGTCCCACCACACCCAGATAAATCAGTGAGTGGGGGCAGGGGAAGGAGAGCAAGACAGAAGCTCTGCTAAAGGGGTGCATCTGCCGTAAAAGGAGGGGTCAGTGAAGGCAACAACGCTGGTCTGGCCTGGCGGGCCGCTCTCTTTGTGTCAGACGCTATCTCTGCGCCGGAACGCTAATGGGCTGCTTGGGCTCCCTTAAGTGACACTGATTAACGGCTGAGAATGCAGGCAGATCCTTGTCCCGCTTATCTGGACCACGAGTCCCTTCCTATCAGGCCTTCTGAGCGTCAGGCCAAGCGTGCCTCTGAATGGGCTTTTTTCATGTGGCGTTCAGGGTCCTTCGAGAGCGTCTGGACACGTCGGAGACGATCCAAACCTCTTTTTGTTGCGGGGAGACGTCTTTTACGGGGTTTTCCTGCGTTTGATCCACCGGAACGCATCGAAACTCGCCCGGCTTTGAGCTCCGCTCTGGTTTCTTGCTCCTTGTTCGGCAGCTATTGTAGTTGCACACAAAAGGCTGCGTGGCTGCTTCAAAACCAGCCTGCAAACAGCTTCCTGCTGAGGTTTCACTTGGAAGAAAACAGCCAGTGGGGACGTAGATAGATGGGAAAAGTTCATAGGAAAGTGCAAAAGTGCAGAATCCTTTCTTTCCCTCCGTTTACACGCGTGCGCCATGATGCGCTAACGCAACCTCGCACTGACCGCCAACCACATGCTCCCCTGCTTCTCCTCTCCTCCCCGACACGCGCTCAGTCTAGCAAACGAGGCGCTGGGCCATTGTTCCCGGACACAAACCTCGGCTGTCTGCCGTGCACGCGCGCGGGCCAGCCGCCATACGTCCCACCGCCCCTATAGAATGCACACATTGAGGTCGAATCCCCCTGAATCTGGAGTGGGCTGACAGGCGCCCGGGGTGCCTCCGTGTAAGCCCTGTAAGCCTTCCAGTATCACAGTATCACCTCCCTGGTCCCTGGGGGGGGGATATGGGTCACTGGGTCGAAGGGCCCAAGTGCTGTGTATTACACGGGAATTATGAACGCGGCTCCGCTCGGCTCCTCCCGATCTGCTGCGGATAATCACCGGCAGATTATCCCCCGGCAGACGGTGCCCTCGATCAAACTCCGCTGGGGGAAAGTACGCCGCCGACTTCCTGGCGCAGCCCTAAAAGCAGTCGGACGGCAGCAGTTTGACCGCCCCATCGTTGCCTAACTGGAAGTTTTCCCGGAGCCAGAGCCAAACGCTGGGAGCGTGGGGGCAGGGGGGGGGTCGCTGCTCGTCTCCTCTGCCAACACTTGGAATTTACTCCCCACCACGGCTCCCGTCCTTCTCCTCCTCCTCCTCCTCCCACCTTATAACTTCTGATGCAGAGAGGAGCAAAGGTCATGGGCCGCTGGTGGTGGTGGTGGTGGTGGGGTCTTCAGGCTCTTCTTGTTATAAGCGACCCCCCCTCCCCCCCCACTGCTGAAATGAACTCCACGGGAGGGCACGGCGCTCCATCGCATGTGTCTCCCCACCCCGCCCCCCCAGCGCTGAGGAGGACCATCTGCGCCCTTTTGTCTGGGGAAGGGTGGAGCGGCTCCCCGTTTTCTTTGCCGCTCACCCCATCACGTGCGCACAGGTTCCACGTCTGGCTGCCTCCCCCCCCCACACCCCCACCTCCTCTCCGGCCTCTCCCGCCGGAGCACAATGGGAGCCTGTGTGTTCCTGGGAGTCGCTGATTGACTTGCTGACATTGTTCACACAGCTCACTGTCCCACACACAACCGTGCGTCACCGAACGTGCACGAAAGCCGGGTGGACGACCAGAAAAACCGGAATAATTAAAGCTACATGGGGACAAGATGGACAGAAGAGTCTTTCTTCTTCTTCTTCTTCTTGGTTTATTTCATCGCTAGGTTGCTTTTCTGCACATTTCTGTGTGTGTGTGTGAGACAAAGTCAAAGACAGACGTGCACACGCATCTTCGGCTTGGTGCTTGTGCACGCCTGGCACCCAGCAATCACAACACGGCCTTCAGGGTGCCTGTCTTCGCCCGCGCTCCCGCATCCAGCTCCCATTGTCGGCGCTCAGCTCAGTGAATGGAAGACCTAGTTTCGGCTGGTTGGAGGACCCTCTCCGCTCTTTCCCTTTGGCTCCCATTGTTTGGCTGGGCCTCCCACTTGCTAGGGGCCCATCCTGGACCTACTTACCCAGAAACATTCAAGCGTTCAGCCAGTGGCGCTGTTTTTGTTCACGTTGTTGTCAGGTGACCTCAGCCGCAGCACCACGGTCACGTCCGCAACAGAACTGGAAACCATTTGCGCATTTGTTTGGGATTAAATGGTCCGTTTTCAGCTGTCGGAGCGATCAGAACAAGGCAGGAGTTCGGCACCAGAAGGTGGTGATGTAAGGAGCCCGCTGAGAGCCCACACCCACTCACTGATGGTGCCCATTTACCCCTTATGCTGCTCCACTTCCTCGCTCCAACGAAGGGCCGAAACGGACGGCGAACGAAGGGATGGCGTAACACCGGTGGAAGGAAGGTTACAGTTGTGGAGCAGCGCTCCGAGATGGCCGTAGTTGACCTGGAGCACACCAAAACCACCCGTCTGTCCACCAGAGCTCCCAGGGTGGGTGTGGGTGCCCCCACGAATATAAATAATGGGAGGCCAAAGGTTACCAGTCCTCCCACTGGCAGCACCCCCAGTCCAACTGGAGAAAACCAGCCTGGAAGGAGGAGACTGGCGAAGAGCAGCGGGACCATGGAGACAACAGACGGACCCAAAGAGAGCTTCCAGGTGTGTTTCCAAGCACCAGAGGTGGCTCCGGCCCTGGGTTTGGGCAGGAAGGGGGACACAAAGAGCGCAGGAACGAGGCGTTCCCCAGGGTCAGGAAACGTGAGCGCTGACAACTGGAAGCCAGTGTGAAACGCAGGCAGGGAGGATTCCCACACCGGTCCCGCTCTTCTCATCTGCTCCGGCCTGATTATGCGTCCCTCTAATCTCCACCTTCAGGGTCGTGCACATGTGCCACCACCCACAGCAGCAGCAAGGACTTAATGAAGAGTGTTTGACCCCCCCAGGTCATTAGCTCTTTCAACCTGCAGACTCTCTCTCTCTCTCTCACACACACACACACACACACACACATCCTGGTCATTCCTTCTCTCTCTTCTCTCTAATTTGTAGAGGTGATGTTCTGCCCTGGGGCCTTCCTGGCTTATCAGGCTACATCTATGTCTCACACACGTCAGATGGATATTGTTGGTTAAAGGATGTGTGTGTGTGCGTGTGTTCTATGCATTGTACTAGCAAAGTGAGGACATTTCGCCTGGTCTTCTCATCTTTAAAGGCGAGTTGGAGCATCCAGACTTGTTAAGGTTAGGTTAAAGTCTCACAAAGCAGAAGTTACAAACATTTGTGTGTGTGGGTGTGTGTGGGCGTGTGTAGGGTGTGTTTTATGTGTGGTGTTTTTTATGACAGCGCCGGTTCATAAAACCTCTTAATTATATATAATCACACCGCTGTGTGTCTGTAAATTGGCTGCAAATGTGCGCACTTTTGTGTCTCAATGTACATGTTTACTTCAGGAGCTGAAGTCTGTTCGTTCTCTCACACACACACACACACACACACTTTGTTTGCGTTCCTCCCTCACAGATGCATCTGGCTGTGCGTGTTCATTTTACTGCTGCGTGCATGTTTGAAGTGTGTTTGTGTTTCTGCCCCTTGGTGCTCACGGAGCCGCTTCCCACTCCGGAAACATCGTTAGCAGATGTCATTGCCTGGGAACACGGTCAAACAATGGTCACCGAGAGCCAGAGGGCAGTCGGGAGGGCGACGCGGGGGTCAGCTAACAGTTTGAGGCCTCACCAACACTCGCTTCATCGGCGGGTTTGTGAATCGCAAACTGGTTACGAAAAAAAATAAAAATAAAAAACAGCTGTGAAAAACTGCAGGAGTGTTGACGGCAAGTGAGAACAGAGAGCCTCATCAGCGAGGCTGGTTGGAGGAACAGGGTGGGGAGCGGCTGGATAATGTTGTTTTGATAGCGTATCGCGAGGAAGGGACGGGTTTATCCTGGACGGGAGATAACACCCGGGACGCCGTGTCCCCGCACACACGCAGCGCAAGGCAAACAAAAGAGACGCCTGCTGCAATCTCCATGGACGGCAGATTAGCATCTTAGCCAGAAAATCCTGACAAAGTCGAGAGACACGGAGCTTTGGGGGCCCTTGGCCCGCGGGGTCAAGCCGGGGTCGCCGAAAGAGGCTCCCGCTAAAAAGAAAAGGATAACTGCTCCAGAAAAGAAACGATGAAACGGCTCCTGCATGGAACTGAAACGCTTTTAACTCTTCCTCCTGCGTGCAGCTCTTCTGTGGGGTTCCGTTCGTTTCATCCACCCGCTGGTGGAGGTGGAGGTGGAGGTGGGTGGGGGCACCTTCAGAGGTTCCCCTGTGTGGTGCACTTGAGAGTTCCTGTCTCTGTGAACTTCACATCAAACAGTCATGTGTACTTTGAAGTGTGTGTGTGTGTGTGTGTGTGTGTGTGTCTGAAAGCAGACCTCTGTCATGACATGTTACAATTCAAAACAGTCCAGTGTAAAAGCAGCATCTCTCTCTCTCACTCACACACACACACACACACACACACACACACACACACACACACACACACACAGACACTCTCATTCATCGTCTATGATTCTTTGAACACACACAGTCGCCTCGATCACAGAGATTCTCCCGAACGGCTGTTTTTGTGCATCAGTGTTTCGGCTTGTGTGTGTGTGTGTGTTTTGTGAAAAGTATTTGATGACTTGGTGTTTGTTCCGCCGCAGCCGTGCATGTGGCGCATGCACGGCTGCTCCTCTGCGAACTGTCCCGCCGTCTTTGGCCCTGGTTTGTTCCAGTTCCTGGCCACCCTGAGAGGTTCCCGTCCCCCTTCACTGGGGCTCAGCTGCCCTCGGGCGCTCTAGGACCTTCACCTTTAGTTGACACCGTTGTTTTATCCCAGATCTGAAACCATTTTTAATGTGTGTGTGTGCATCTTCTTCATCGTTACCCCCCTCTGTGTGTGCTGCACCTCCTGGCTTGCAGGGATGTTGCACAAAAAGACTGATGTAACGTTACACAACAATATTTCAGGTGCCTTTGGCAAACGTGTGTCATGACACACACACGTTGGCTTAAATAGTCGTTCTGAACTGCCTGGGTGTGTGAATGTGAGTGTGTGTGTCTCTATTTAGCACACTGTGATGACCAGCTGGCTCTGGTCTACCTGGAGGGACGCCACCAATCGCATGAGCCCGTTGCTTTTTTGTGTTTTACACATTTTTAAAAATACTTTCTGCCTTAACGGTCGAAGCTAAAGAGTTTTTACATTATTTTTAAGTGGTTTGTGATACAGATTTGGAGTCGTTGAACTCTCCTTTTTGTCCCGGCTACAACGCAATCCCTGCCTGCACCACCCATCTAAAAGCTACAAGTACATTTACAATAACAGCAAAGAACAATGGTAGCTTCACTTTGCAATCTTATAAACACATAAAATATATTTTAAATTCGCTGCCCATTGCACAATGTTGTTTAAGGATGCTGTTGATGCACAATAACGCATTTATCAGTGAAAAGCAGAATGACTAGTAGCATCAATAGGCATGGCATACTTACTTCTGTGTGTGTGTGTGTGTGTGTGTGTGTGTGTGTGTGTGTGTGTGTGTGTGTGTGCGCTGCTGTAACGGTGCATGTGCAATGATTTGTAGCTTTCTTCCCCCCTCTCGAATATTCGGAGGGCACCAGGACCTCGCAGCTACCCCGGCGCAGAGGGGCCGGACTCCGGCTCTCCCCGACCCTGATCCTGGGCTGACACCAGCCGCGGTCCGCATTAGGCATCCCGCATTCACGCACGCAGAAAAGTTAAAAAAAAAAAAGGAAAAGAGATATCTGGAAGCGTCCGACCTGCGCATCCACCGGAAGCTTACTGGCTGTTTCGGCGCAAAACAACACCCAGAGGAGGAAAATGGCCAAAAGCGACAGGCAGAGGAGAAGTTTGAGGAGCGAGGAGTTCTTTTTTGATTCCGAGGCGTCGCTCCTGGATCAGCAGGATCTGGAGATGTCGAGTTGTGCTTTTAACGACGTCTTCGACTCCAGAGACTCTGACATGGAGCAGATCAACACTTTTCTGACAAACGTGCAAGTTCTGCTGGAAGCTGCGAGGTTCCTGGAGGGGACCGACAGGAAGGACGGAAGTGAGTTTAACCGTGCATCTTTTCATCATTTTTAAAAATACTTTATTCTGAATTCATTCAACTAATCATTAGCTGTGATTTATTGCAGGTTAGAAATGTGTTGTTTTTTTTTTTTTGATTAGATGAACACGACCTTTTCCGTCAGTTTTGCGAGGGCGCTTGTGTTTCTGTGCGCAACACTGAGCCCATTCAGCAGGTCAAGTTAAAATGATGACCTTTCTGGGTACATCTGTCGCTTTCCACAGTAACACAATAATAAAATGCATCTGGCCGTGGGGGACAATGATATCGCCGTTAGAACAGGTCGTTCCGTTTTTTACTTGTCCTCCGATACTGAGAAAACGCACAGAGGTCAGAGCTGTTGGCAGATATTTAATATCAGGGAGTTTGCGGCGCAGGTCGCAGCGCTTCAGCGCTTCTGTCGCTTGTTTGCTTCCTGTTATTTGTAGGCGTGGCGCGCTGGTTTCCACATGGTGCGAGGCTCCTCTGTGATTGGTCAGTCATGTGTCCAGCCCCCAGACGCCCGTCAAAGTTCCCCGCCAATCAAACGCTTGCTAAACTCTGACGTCACGTGTTGCTGGGCCCAGCCTCAGCCGGCCAGCGGAACCCCTCGAATTAGTCGGAACGTGGGAGATGTAGGCTTTCATGTGGGGAAACCGAGTCGAAGTGTTGCGCTGCGTAAAAACGCCTTTTTATGCTAAGGTATTTTTAAGATTATCCTCGTAAGATAAATAAAATTCAGTTCACGGGATTTCAAATTAAAGAAATTTGATCGCCGTGAGGTTGTGTTTAAACCGACAAACGGTTAAAATTTCACTCGCCGGAACCGTCTGATTAACTCAGTTTACCAGAATGCACCGCGCTCACGTGGCCCGCCTCCTCAGCTAGGCCCCGCCTCACAACCGCAGCTAGGTAAACAAACGCGAGAGGCGAAGAACCGAGCCGCAGCGGACACCTTGCTGGCTCCGGCCTCCCTCCAGGATATTTTATATTGTTTATATTCATTTTTGTAACACCCCCAAAAAATAATAGAATGTTTCTTACGAACTTTTAATACTTTGTAATACGCGGATTTTTGACATTTTATAAAAAAAAAAAAAGGACCACTGGCAGGAATTGGCTGTGGCTTGCCGGTTCGGAAATATTACATTTTTGCCGACTGTTATTTCGAAAAAGAGACAAAGACATTTGACTAGATAACAGCTCGACATGTTTTGAGTATAGCCGATGATCTGTCTTCCCTTCGTTTTAAAACCGACCTCCGTTTGCCTCTTGCAAAGCTAACGTGCAAACTAAAGATAACGCCTGGAAAGAATGACGGAGGTGAAACTAATTAATATCCAACGTTTATTGGAAGCTGCGGAATATCTTGAAAGAAGAGAAAGAGGTGAATATAAATTCAAGTCTTGCTGAAAATGAGTGAAAAATGCTGAGTGAAAAACCTTTGCGTACTTGGTGATTACATTTTCAGCATGACAATTCGTTCTTTTCCTGGTCGCAGTAGGTATTTAGAGAGTATTTCTGTATGTCTGGTGGTGGCTGGGAAAGGTGTGCAAACCCGACTAAATACAGTTTTCCTCTCAACAGAATGTGAACACGGATATGCCTCGACGTTTCCTTCAAATCAAAACACAAACTACCAGAGGCAACGAAAATTCCGAAATAAGAAGTTCAGCAGTAACCACAATAGGTAAAAATCGCTCATTTTCCTTGTTCTCTCTTTATCCCATCGTTCTTCTGGCGCTATCTACGTCTGCTTTTGACGTGATTATTGACGCGTCTTCTATCTGTCTCCATCCGTCCGCCTGGTAAACAAGCTAACAGTTAGCGAGCGCCAACACGGTAGCTGCCATCAGTACCATCGCCTAGAAACACGCCAGGTTTTTAGAAAGAACTTGGCCAGGGTTGTTCCTACTCTCTTTAGAACTGGGAAGTGCATATATGACGGTGCACTCGGTGGTTTAGCTGTAGCCGACCTGGGGGAGGGGTTAGCATGCTAGCTTTTCATCAGCTGATTGTCAAACGGACTGCAGTGGCTGGGTTTAGGGACCGTCGCGAAATGCCGTGAAACGAAGTGTGTTTATTTGCAATTGTTTGCGCGCGTGTGTGATTTTGTCATTTCACCACCCGTGATTTAAAAGCACCTGTGTTGTGGGTTACTTTCACGTTTCACACCTTCTGCCAGCCAGGTTTATTGATGTTTTTTCCGAATTCTACATTGTGTTAGAGAGTGATAGGTTTTCCGGAACCCCTAACGGGGAGCGCTGCTATTTCTGGCTTCTGTTTGCTGACATCCAAAGGTGGCTACGTGGAGCCGTTTTTAGATTGAAAGATGCTGAGGACAGTCCATATTCTGCCCTTTCACCTTTTTTTTGGTATCCAGCCACGCAAAATAAAACAGTCTTTCATTTCAAACCACTTGTAGACCTATACAGCCAAGACAGCCCTACGCATACACACTTGGAGTTATTGTACTGTAGCAAACATCAGGCTGTGGATGAATGTTGTACATTGTGTAGTTGTTGTGTAGCTGAATGCTACATGGATAATTATAAAAAATCCCCTGAAAAAAGAAAAACTCTTGGTAATGATGAACATCCTCTAACTTAAAGCCAAACTGGACCAAACTGTGGCTCAAGGCTGTTTACATGAAGCTCTCGTCTGACAGCTATACATCAAGCGCCGTCCCTCCTGTCCTCCCATCTCGGAGTGTTTAATATTAATGTCAGAGCTGGCTACATACAGAAAGCGCTGTATTACTCATCAGCCGCACAGCCTGTTCTGCATGGCAACAGCACCACAAGGGCGAAGATCTCGGCATTGAGAACGTGGTTGCAAAACTGGGTTGATTTAGTTGTAAAAGGTCACAACGGTATAGAATGGCAACATCTTTAAAATGCGTCTCTGTTCACAGTAATCTTTAGCAGCAGAGCGGTTGTAGAGAGGTTATTATCACAGGCGTAACAGCACTATTAGCACTCTTTTTTCTCCTTATGCTGAGGCGCTGCTTAATGCGATTTCCACCTAAAATGCAAATCAACAAAATGATAATGGATGCTGCGCTGGCAGGGTTACGGTGGGACCGAGTGTGTGTGTTCTAAGTGTGTGTTTGCTTGCTCCAGCTGCAGCCACCTTCTCGGTGGCGTGTTGAGGCTTAGAGCCACGGGCTTATCTGACTCTGTCCTCTCTCGCCTACTGTTTATAGCAGGGTGGCTTTATCTCCTTGACCCACTCTTTGTGTGCATGCACATACACGCGCGCTTACACGTAGATGTAAGCGTGTGTGTGTGTGTGGCCGTGAGTCAGTTCATTATCACCATTACTGTGTTTTTGAGCACCAGGCACGCCGATATTGGATCCAGGAGTCGGGGGATAGAGTTGATAGAGATAAAAGTCACCAAAAACGACACCGCTGCAGAAATTGTGAGCAAAAATCTGCACAGAAGCAGCACAGATAGCACGGGTCCGTCACACACTCCACCACCGGCCAAGCGGCGCTGGAGCTCATCCATTTAGGCATCGGGGCCTCCCCGGGTGACACTTCCCCTTTGGAGAGGCTCTTCGGAACCAGCTGATTCATTACCGACACACCGCTGACACGCAGGGGCGGCTCCTCCCCCCGCGCCTCACCTCAGTCCAACCTTTAACCAAAGTCTCTACCCCCAACCAGTTTGGGTCCAGTCAAATCTCCTCTCTCCCTCCCAGACCTCGTTTTAAGGCTCAGAGCTAGGACTCCGGGTCATGTTCAAGCCTGCCTGGTGCCATCTTTCTTTCACTTATTTATTCATTCCTCTTTAAGGAGAAGCACAAGTGATGTTTTAGACTCACAAAAGTCTGCATTTCTTCAAAAAATCCTCTTTTGTGCCTTCACAGGTCTACACATAACGAGCTGGAGAAGAATAGGTGAGTAGCTTTGCATTACTTTACATTTGCAGACCAGTGAAAATAAAGATAACGCCGACTGTTTACACACCTATTCAAACCCGACCGTCACACCCGACCGTCTGATGGCCGCTCGGAGGTCAAAGCCAGCTCTGGTTCTGAAAAGCAGCGCCTTGGCCTAGCTTTGTCCATGGAATAAATGAGTTATAGCCAATAAAGCGCCTGGGGGGAAGCCAAGGGTTGAGAGGTGGTTGACCACACGGAGAGCAGGCGGGCGGGGTTCCCAAGCCCTGATCACCACCCGCATCGCTTTCCCAGACCGCGCAGACACCACCAAGCTGTAAATAGTTGCTTTTGTCCATTTCATTATCTCCAGAGGCACAGATGCAATAAAAGGACGTAGGAGGCTGCATCCGTTGGGCGTAATTACATATCGCATCGGCCTGGTTTTCTCACCGTTCAGCCTCTTGGAGGGAGACAAGCGTCCAGTAGGTTAAATATAGCCGGGCCCGGACGCGTCATCTCGCGCTCATGCCAAACGTGCTGCCACACAAGGCCAGCCGGTCTGCTCACCGGCAGATGGCTGCACCCATGCAGCTTTTGCATTTGATTCACCTGCGCCAACACCCAACTCTAGTTCCTCGTCTTTGTGCCGGCCCCAACCTGATATTCCTGTTGCTAGAGGTGTTCCCAGGTGTTCCCTGGGGCCCCGCGTGGTAAACGCGGCGCCGGTGCCTAATTGTCGACCAGAACAAGGCTCATCGGAACCGTCTTTGGAGCTGAAATTGAAAATGTAATCCATCTTTTCAACAGCCCCGGCCAAGTCCGATCCGTTTATAATCCCTCCTGCCAGAAGTTAATCCAATTTCCTCCAAGCGCGCGTGTGTGTGTGTGTGTGTGTGTGTGTCTCTGAGAGCCATAGCTGTACTGTAGCTGAGCGTGATCGGACAACAACCGGAGCGGCATTCCCACCATTTCACGCTAGCCTCCCACACGTCTTTTTTCCCCTCCAGACCTATCGACACCGTTTATCTGCCACTGGCGAGACGCTTCGCCTTGCACGGCTAGCGCGCGGCTCGATAACCTCTGTGTCAAGCAGACCCGTCTTGACGGATAAACTGGCCCCAGTGGGGGTGGGGCGGGCGGGGAGGGGGGGGGGTATACATTCCTGATGCTCACGCTGATACGGTTGTGGTTTTCGCCGCTTTGATGCTGAACTTCTGAACAGCCCCATTTAACTTGAACTCGTTGAGCACTGCTAAATGACAGCGCTAGCCGGGGTTGCTGCCTCTGCGCTCGCTTTGATCTTGTCGCGTACCGGTTCTTTGATTTGAGCAGGTTAATGGCAAATTCCCCAGGCTGGGTTGGTCAGACCGGGACGGGTTTTGCTGTGGATTCAAGGTTGACTGCATGGCTGCCGGTCGTTCACGCATGTGGACTAAGCGCGCCTGCACTTTCTGCCGCCGCCGCTGGCCGTGGAGGAGCACCAGCGGCGGCGTCGCCAGCCTTCCTGCCGTCCCAGGAAGTGCAGCCTCTTCCCAGGCGTCGCCACAGGGCCCGGGACTGGGATCGTTGTTCCCACCAACGTGACCACTTTAAGCTTTTCTTGGCTCGGAAAAGCAGCTTAGGGGGCTTGATCTTTGCTCTGGTGAGTCCAGTTGCAGCGCGTACACGTGCAAGGGCGCCGCCCCCCTCCTCCCCCCTCGCAGGCCCGTGCGAGCCTGGCACGACGGTGGCCACGGAAGTATTTGACAGGCTGATGGGATGAGCGCAGGGATCAGTCACACACACCTTTCTAGCAGCTGCCGCCAGCATCCCGTCAGCCGGCAACACCCTCCGGGTTCCAGCGTGTCCCAGGGTTCCTCCCTGAGCTGTTATCAGGGTGGGACCCGTCGCTG
This sequence comes from Tetraodon nigroviridis, assembly GCA_000180735.1. Lineage (NCBI taxonomy): Eukaryota > Metazoa > Chordata > Actinopteri > Tetraodontiformes > Tetraodontidae > Tetraodon > Tetraodon nigroviridis. Next base: position 247,982 of record CAAE01014637.1, on the reverse strand, counting down.
CAAACAGCCAGATTAGTGCAAACGGCCGGTGCTGCCAACATGTCCGCGCGCCGGCTAATTGGCGGCGGTGGCGTGCACGATTGTGCCCTCGTGCTGTGAGAGTTCACCTGTAGTGTGGGTGTGAGTGAACAGAGCCAGGCGGGAAGGGCGTGCAGGCTTGATCAGCAGGTTGGAACCGGAGTTTCGTGTTGCTAACGGCAGCATCGCGACCGGGTCGTCCGGGCCCGTCGCAGGTCCCAGGATGAAGCGGCTGTTTTAGTTCCTGGGGCAGGCGGAGGAACTTAGCAGGAACCTAGAAGAGGCACCAGGATGATTGTTTAGAGCGCCGGAACGACTCAATTAAACTAAATCTGGCCGCGGCTTCTATTTTTAGCTCTACAGCTGGGGAAAAACAGGGAAACACCACCGCCGTCTGACCAATCACAGAGGGTTGTTCGCCACTGAGAGGGAGAGGGAGCGAGGGAGCCCCCACTGACGCTAGCGAGGATGACGCCTCTCCCTGTAGCTCTGACGTCCCAGTAGGTAGTTTCACCGCTTCCACTCCCACGCTCGGCTCTGAAAAACAAAAAAGCACATCCGCGTGCGCCAGAAAGGACGCGCAAGCGCTGCGACATCTGGCCGGAGCACAAAAAAAGCGTTTATCAGACAGAACCTGGAGGATGATGTTTGTTTGGGCTTTGACGGGGTTTTTCCAGAAAGAACCGGATCAGGATGCCGATGTTTTGTCCCGCAAGCTCCAACTTGGCCCTCTTCTTTCGCCTCCAGTGAAGCAGATTAAAAGGCGGTGTGCACGTGCGGACTAATCTGCGTGCGATGGTGCTGCTGCAGAGCGCAGCCGCCGCTCTGGCCGTCCTCTGTCGATGTGCGGCGAACACGTGTTCACGCCTGCGGCCGGCGCTCCCTCTCTCTCCGTGGGTCAACCCCGTCTCCTTCTCCAGCCCGTCTGCCGCTCTTCCTCCACACTCCTGAGCAACGTTAGCGACGTTAGCAGCGTTAGCGACGTTAGCGGCTTCGGCTTATTCACCACTCGTTTACCCAAACTCATTTTTGGGATTGAGGTCACGACTGCCTAAATGCTCAGAACTACGGAAGTCCCTTAAACACACCCCTCCGCTCACACACACGCTCAGCCATGCTTTTTGTTACCCCGTTCTGCCGCTCCCGTCCACCAATCCAGGAATATGGGTCATCGTTCGGCCTCGGAGGGGTGTTTGAGTGTGTTGCAGAGGAGCGAGCGCCAAAAAACAATCAAGGTGCAGAAATCGATCCAGTTTGCCGCCTTTGGCCCCGTGACCTTTGCAGCTCCGCCGGTAAAACGCAGCTTTGAATCGCACCCATGCAGCTCATGCATAAAACATCCACCTGCTTGTGTCGACGGTGCGTGAAAAGGTGGATGAAAGTGCACGAACGTGGTGCATTTTTCATAACTCTGTCTGAGTGTGTGAATCTGAAGTGGAAAACAGGCTGAGCAGACCCCACAAACAGGCCGCAAGCGCCGCCAGACTGCCTCCACGTTGGCGCCTCGGCACATCCACCCGTGCATGCGCCTCGGCCCGTCCTCACGCGCCACGTGCCGTCAATCAGCCCAACCGCTAAAGTTTTCCGAAGGAAGGATAATCTGGAATAAAGACAGGGTCACGTGACCAGGCGACCCCCGCCCCCGGAGCCCCACCGGGGTCACGTGAGCGGGGCAGGAAAGCACCACCCCTCCCCACAGAATCACAGAAGTGGGTGACTGCCACCAGTCGAACCAGTTTGGTCTGACTGGGGTGAACCCAGAAGGGAACCAGCAGATCGACACCAGAGATGCTCTTTGTTGGTGTGGAACAACTGGGTGAAGGCTTCGTTTTCCTCCCCCCGTGTGTGTGTGTGTGTGTGAGAAGTAGGTCAAAGTGCGTGTGTGTGTGTGTGAAATAGGTCTGAGGGTTTCGGAGTGTATCGACTGGTGTGCGCTCGCTGGGAATCTGAGCCTCCCTGTGAAGAGCACGTCCAGTAAGGATGTCGACAACTCGGACGGCCGGAGAACTCCTCCATTATTCATGCGCTCGCAGGTTGGGATGCAGGCGGCCGCAACTGCGCAGCGTCACGCGTCGCAACACACACGTTCACTGAGCGCGCACAAATATGGCGGCTCCCGGTTTGGATGGATGGAGGGAGTCCCGTCCTGCCAGCAGGGTCACCTGACTGGTCCCGGGCCCCCGGCGCTCCGGGTCGGCTCCGTAAATCCAGGGCGGGTTTTGGAACTGCTCCAGGTTCTACGCTGACTCAGCACTTATTGGCACACAGGTTGTTCCATCGCCCCACCATTTCAGAAAAACACACCCCTTGTTACAAGAGTGTGTGTGTGTGCCTGGGTGTGTGTGTGTGTGGGGCCCCTGTCAGTGCAGCACTTTGCACAGACAGATGACAACTGATAGGCCTATCACTGACTCCTAGACCAGTTGTCTCCAGTGTGTGTGTGTGTGTGTGTGTGTGTGTGTGTGTGTGTGTGTGTGTGTGTGTGTGTGTGTGCGCGCGGTGAGCCCAGCTATGTTGTCAGACAGAATCTCTTCCGTCTGTCTGTCCATCCAGACTTGAAGCAGCGCTGCTCTGACTTTTGTGGTCCTCCTCTTCTCCAGACGTGGTTCTTCCACTCCGTCCTCCGTCCTCCGTCCTCTGTCCTCCGTCCTCCGTCCTCTGTCCTCTGTCCTCCGTCCTCCGTCCTCCTGAGGACGTTTTAGGTGCAGAGTTGCACGTTTGTGAGGGAATTCCCATCGTTGGACCTCGGCCTCGGCCCCGATGCCAAAAAGCATTTTCCCGCCTGAACCAGCAGATTTGAATCACCTGCCTGTAACGTGTGTGTGTGTGTGTGTGTGTGTGTGTGTGTGTCCGCAGACGGGCCCCACTGCGGCTGTGTCTGGAGCGGTTGAAGGGCCTCATCCCCCTGGGACCCGACTGCACCCGCCACACCACCCTGGGCCTGCTCAACAAAGCCAAAGCACACATCAAGGTGAGGCTCGCCGCGTCGGGTCGGCGCCGTCTTCCTCCGTCTTCCTCCGGTCCTCAACCTCTCCGTCCCCTCCGCCTCTCCCTCCTCCCCCCAGAAACTTGAAGAGACGGACCGGAAGAGCCAGTACCAGCTGGACTCCCTGGAGCGCGAGCAGAGGCACCTCAAGCGTCAGCTGGGAGCTCCTGGGGGCCGGCGGCGGCGGCGAGGGCGAGCGGACCCGCAGCGACAGCCTGGGCTCCGCCCTCGGCTCCGAGCGCTCCGACTCGGACCAAGGTGAGCGCCGTGGCTACCGCCCGCGAGGCGGAGCTCAGCCCCCTGACGGACCGTCCCGTCTCTCCGGCAGAGGTGGAGGTGGACGTGGAGAGCGTGGAGTTCTCCCACGGCGAGCTGGACAGCGAAAGCAGCGCCAGCACCAGCGACCTGGACGACCACAGCAGCCTGCAGAGCCTGGCCAGCGACGAGGGCTACTCCTCCTGCAGCGTCAAGCTCTCCTTCCCCTCCTAGACCCCCGCCCGCCTCCTCCCGCTGCTTCTTGGTTTTGTTTTCCCTTTTTCCACCACCCGCAGCAGCAGCTCGGACTCTGGTGCTACGGTGAAACGCGACCGGGAGCCGCTCTGCCGCCGCCGCCGCCGCCGCCGCCTCCCGGTCCAACACGCGTCTGCCTGTCGTGATCGTCCCCAACCACGTGTAGATGAACCCAACCACGAGAAAAACAACAAAAAAAAAACATTCCTGTTGAATGTGGGTGCTTTGTGCATTTTCAGAGAGTGACTAATGTATTTTTGTGCTTTTTATTTTCTTTTTTTTTTTTCATCTCAACAAGCAGCTATGACGAGCGACCCTGCACTTACCGACTTTACGGCCGTCAGCGGAAATGGCACAAATGACATGAAACACACACACACACACACACGCGCGCGCGCGCACGCGCGGCAAGGAGTCCAAATAACAAAAAACAAACTTTGGAGCAAAAGTCCCGACTGGTTCCAGCGGTAGAAAGCAATAATTCCGGTCAGGCTCGTTTTCCCTCCCTCCACGACCGTCCACCAAGCAATTTTTGTACATAAAAATAGTTTAATAAATTAAAAAAAGAGATAAATTTTTAAAAACGGTAGCGCTGATGGATAGAAGTGTTGGCTCCGTTGCTGTTTGACCTGTGTTTGTGCTGTTTAACCCAAGTTTTGGAGCCATTTTTCTCCTGTAGAGAAGCAGCAGCGCGACCTCTGACCCCGGCAAGGTCCAGAAAGCCTCCCCCCCCCCCCCCCGCTTTTATTTATTGTTTTGGTTGTTTTTTCCCTTTGATTCTAAGGGGGGTAGTTTGACATTCCACGGGGGGTCTGGAAGCGCCTGAAGGTCCACCTTGACCCGCCCCACCGCTCCAGGCGCTCCTTCCACGCCAACTCTTCTTTTCCTGACGGGAGAGAGAAGTCCACTTTTTTCCGGATCCGTCTTGTTTTCAGCTGCCGTGAGGCTCTTCTCCTCATTCCCTCTTTTGAGGATTCTTTTTCTTGAGGCTCTGGGGATCTGGGAGGCTGGCGGCTCTCCCGCGGTCGGCCCTCGGCGGCTCCTCCTGCCGATAACTAGCCCACGTGAGCTAACTACCCCTTTCACACTCCGTTTTAGGCCTCGGAGGACTGAACTGGCTGCGAATCTTTGGGTTCTTTGTTGGCGAAAGGCGTCTAGTGTTCACATTTCAGGGCCAGCGGAGCCGTTCGGTTCCACGTTCAGGGTTGGGAAGCTGCAGCCAGGCTGTCAGACGCCACCGACTGGGCTGCTTTAACTCCAAGAGCCTGAGAAACACAGCGGAACACCTCAGTGTCCTCCCCGTCTCCCCGTCTCCCCGTCTCCCCGTCTCCCCGTCTCTCCGTCTCTCCGTCTCCCCCACTCCCTCCGGCTCTGAGGGGCAGTTTACAGTTTCCCTCCTTTCTCTCTAAGTTATTAAACTTCCCTGTCTTCTGCTCCCCGTTTTGTCTCCACCTTTTATTGTATCTGCGCTCAAAGAAGGGATAAAGTCACTAAAGCCAGGGTCTGTCCTTTCCGTCCGTGTGTGTGTGTGTGTGTGTGTGTGTGTGTGTGTGTGTGTGTGTGTGAGAGAGAGAGAGAGAGCGCTTTGAGAGGCATCTGGCCCGTGATCGGCCTGCACTGACTCCTGGTTCTGTTTGCCGCCCCGCAACCCCTTTGCAGAAGGGTTTTTCACCAAAACAAGCATATCCAGGCTGGAGGAGTGTGCACGTGAAGGTTCCCCTGGCGGGCTCGGTGCAGGCCGGTCCCGGCCCAGATAAGGGTGCAGAGAAAGAGATTCTGGTTCCAAACGAGAGCATATCTTCACGAGCGACGTCTTACCTCTGTGCAAGTTTAGGGTTGATCCTGCAGTTCAGGGAATGCTTGGGAGTCTCCGAGGGCTCGGGGGGGAGATCCGCGCCCGGGAAACGGTGCAACCGGTGGAGAAGCGGAAACCAGAGTGGTCTTTGGTTCCGATACCGGTCCCACCGCTGGCAGGGTCCGCCGGGCCCAGTCCTGTTGTCCCTAACCTGTTTTGTGACACATGCAGTCTTGGTGAGGATTCTAGCTGGAGTTGGAGATGCAATACTTACAATAAAAACACCGATTTTCAAAGCAAACGACTTGGCTGCTTTCTCGGGACGGTCGGGTGACATTTATCTGACGCCAACGTGAATCCTTTAGCCTCGAAACAAGCGAAACTCTGCCATCTCTCTAATATTCTTTTCACTTTTATTGAATTAATTGATGACATTTCTGCTAATCGCCGCTGTAAGACCCACTAATTAATCCCTAATTAATTTTTTACAGGTGAAGGAAACTGGCTCTGGACAGGTGCTGCCACCTAGTGGGCGCCGCCGGTTTCACACCTTTCTCTGCAGCGCGGCGAGGTTTTTAACGTTTAGCCAAGAACCTTGAGAATTATTCCTGGACAAACGGAATGGCGGCGACCCAGGGTCCTAATCCAGGGTCCCGGTTGCACAAACAATTGAAAAACTCACTAAACTTACGCTGATAATAATAATAATACCGCCTCTTCTTCTATTACATAGCAGAGTTGAACCACTAGGGGGCGACATTACCCAGCAGACGGCCCGGTTTGGCACCACTGACCCGGTCCGCCAGGGGGCGCTCCAAAATCATCCATTACTGACAAGGTGAGCAAAATAAACATGATGCCCAGCAAGTTTTTCCTTTTCTGTTTGGTGATAAACAAAATCTGATGACAGGAGCCATCAGAGGTCACGTGGTGTGTGTGTGTGTGAGTGTGTGTCGCTGCTCTCCGTTGACGTTGTCGTGCTTTTGGTGATGAGGACGACATAGGAGAGTGACCCAGAAGACGCCCTGAAGCCTGTGGGGGAGCATCTAGGGCGGTGTGTGTGTGTGTGTGTGTGTGTGTGTGTGTGTGGGTGGGTGGGTGGGGGTGTGTTGGTTATACTGGGCATGAGTCATCGCTCCCACTGGGATGTGCCTGACATCACAGTGGTCTTTTCAGGGGACGAAGGCAATTCCCTGCAAATGTCCTCTGCTGATGGTGTAGGAAGATAGGGAGGAGGGGGAATGAGGAGGTGTGTGTGTGTGTGTGTGTGTGTGTGTGTGTGTGGTGAGAGGGGGATGGGGGACGTGACAGTGGTGTAGTTCCAAGGCTAAACTGGTTTAGACTGGCTGACGTCATTCCACGCTGACCAATCTCCAGAGCTCCCAGTCTCCTTCTCCCGCTCTCCCCCCACCCCCCCGCCACTGGGTCATTCATGCAGCCGGGGTGAGAGGAGACCCAGCAGGCACGTAGGACCCGTCCCCCCCCCACCCAGCACCCAGCGCTGGTGTGGAAGTATTCTGAGCTGCGAGTGAGTCAGAGGAGAAGATCATGGCGGCTCGGCCGGCCGCATCTCTTTGTTTGCCTTTCGGAAAGTTAATTATCCGGATGGGAGGACGCATTTGACAGGTGACCCCTCCCAGGAACGGTGACGCCTCCCCTGACCTGAGCTGGTCCAGCTCAGATCCGGGGTGGAAACGAACGCGAGGGGGCCCGGCGACCCCGGCGACCCCGGCTGAGCTCCACTGTCGAGCTCCTCACGTTAGTTCCCAAACAGACCCCCTCAGGGAACAGCACCACCGCTCCCGGAGGGCTGGTTGGTGGTGTTTGGGAGCAGCTCAGAGGAGCCTCCGTCCCTCAGACGTCCATTTCCTCCGCCCAGGGATGCACCTGCGGGCTGCAGAGTGACCTTGGGTGACCTTGAGTGACCTTGAGGGTGTGTGTTCTTCTGCACCCTGAACCATCTCACACTGGGCTGGTTGATTGTCTCCACCACTCCTGTCTGACGGTCGGGCTGTGATGATGAAGAGTGTTTATGCTCCTTTCAGGTGTGTTCACCACATCAGAGAGGAGGAGGAGGAGGAGGAGGAGGAGGAGGAGGAGGAGGAGGAGGAGGAGGAGGAGGATGGGATCGATGAAGACGATTTCCTGAGCAACCAGAAACAGGCGGAGCGAGTGGAGTCCAGAGAGGCTGAGCAGCAGAATCTTCAACCAAACGTGAGTCTCTCTCTTTCTCTGAGAGTGTGTGGGTGTGTGTGTACACGCGTGTGTGTGTGTGTGTGTGTGTTTTGGCTGCACAGTATGAGTCACCTCTTGATTACACATTAAAGCGTCTTTCTTTGTGTTTTTTCTTGTTTTCATCTGCTGTCTTGTGCCGCCTCTTTGTCTCTCTCTCACACACACACACACACACACACACACACACACACACACACACACACACACACACTTTTCGTCTTCTTTTATGAGGAGAGATTTGTGTGAAAGGTATTTTTTTTTGCCTTTCACTCAGATATCCCGATAACTGTCGCTGACTTTAAAGGACTGGCGTATAAAACCTTCCACATGTTCCCAACATGCTGGCCGTCCTCTAAAACCCCAACCGCTCACGCTCGGGATCGTCTTTCCTCTCCTGAGCTTCTCCGTGTTCTTCGCCTTCAGGGTGACTTTGGGAGGTGGAAGCGCCAGTGACTCATGTTATTACAACCACCTATTTATATTTATATTCACCTACTTTCTTATTCCCGCAAATGCGGGTTGCCAGTTTTGGTCCTGTCCATTTATCCTCCTTTTCAGCTCCGTTTTTAACGACCCAAACTTCCGGTTAATTAGAGAGGAGCGGTCTGAAATAGACCCAGGCCTCGGCCGTTGGCGGCATCGTCGTGCGCGGCGTCGCCTCATTAGTGACAGTGTTAATTTCACTCCTTGAAAACTGACAATTCCGACATTGTTCCGAGCGTGAGTCATTCCGGGGCCTCCAAGAATATTGGAATATAAAGAGTGTATCACTTACGGCGCCATTAACGCCTCTGCGGCTGTGATTTGAGTCAAGCAGGAACATTTGAGGCCTGATTTACACCCACCTGTGCACGGACGCCGTCACCCCTCACCTCCGCGCTCTGCCGCGTGTTTCACAGGCGTGTCACGCTATCGGCCCCACGCATCCTGTGAAATGTCCTATTATTCATCCGCCGCGTCCGACCGCACCGCCGCTCTGGCTCTAAAAGCGGATGAGGATGAGGATGAGGCTGAGGCTGATACACCTGTAGCAGCGGCGGTGCAGCTGTAACCCCCCCAGGGAGGTAAAATCTCCCTCCGTGGGGTTTGAGTCATCCTGGCGGTGGTGGGGGGGGTTCTCCCACCCCCGAGTGTGTGTCTGGTGAGTGACGTCTGCTGGATCATCACTTCAGTGAAGTATCGCACTCGACGGAGGTGATGAGCTCTGATGAGGCTGATGAGGCTGATGAGGCTGATGAAGGCATTCTTCTCGTCGCTGCATCTTTTATTTTTAGTTTCTGTAGAGAAAAAAGAACGAAAGAAAGAAAGAAAGAACGAAAGAAAGAAAGAAAGAAAGAAAGAAAGAAAGAAAGAAAGAGGGGCCGAAAGCAAACAGAAGCGCTTTTTTCTCTTGTGGGTGGGGTCAAACCGTTCCCCGTGTCGGCGGCTCAGCTGAGGTCGTCAGTTCAAGGTCAAACCGCTGCTCTGATGTTCTTCCTTTTGCACCAGAACCTCTTCCGAGCCACCGGAGCCTCTTCCAGGCTGAGCGTCCCCGGGACACACCCCCGCGGTCGCCCGGGGCTGGGGGAGACCGCCCTCCCTCCGGATCATCCCTTCTGGCCTCCTGACTCAGCTCGCACACAAAACTAGCCAAAATCCCTCATTCCAGAGTCGCCGCCGTCGCGCCGGCAGCAGCGCGCGACGCGCAGCTATATTTGGAGGAGATATGAGCATGTTTACGCCGCCGAAATTAAAGGATTGTTGCAAACTGCGTCACTGGGAAAGGAAGGTCATTTTTAGGATGGTGCAGAGATGCCACCAGTGAGTCACACACACCCCAGCGACACCCCCCGTGTTCTCGGTGTCATCGCTCCTGGAGCCAGTGTGATGCTGCAAAACCAGACTCGTCCCAGCCGCAGCTGGATCCTGCAGGTGCTCCGTAGCTGCAGCCAGCCGCCGACATCTGCGACCGTGCTCCGGCTTCGTCGCCCCCGTCTCCATCATCCACACCTCCCTCCGGGAGCCTCGGCTCCTGGCCCCCGCTGCCGGGAGGAGGAACAGATCGGAGCGGATTACTCAGTGCCGTCGGCTCCCGAGGCGGGCCTGTTTGCGCAGGATGTTGGTGGGTAAACACGGGGCGTCCGAGGAGCGGGATGCTGAGCCCAGATACCCCAGCACATCTGTTTCCTCCCCCCGGAATCGGAGATTTGGAGCCGGAGGCACAAAGAAGAACAATAACAAAACCCAAATACACGGCTCTGAATTTCACGTGCTTGTCTGCCGACCATCAGAGCCAAGGGTGTCTTTACACAGGGCGTATCACATGTTCTGCCCATTGTGTGTGTGTGTGTGTGTGTGTGTGTGTGTGTGTGTGTGTGAGAGAGAGAGTTTCTTTGTATCAGTCATGACCAATTCTATGGTTATGAGTGAAAAATTCCTGCCTGAAACACACTGACAGGCCCTGACGTGATGACTCATGTCCTGTAGCGTTTTCTGCTGCTGACCACAGAGTCTCACACACACACACACACACACACACACACACACACACACACACACACACACACACACACACACGCACGCGCACGGCCGCGTGCCCCCTTACGCAATAGTCGACGCTATCTGTTATGTCGGCTACAGGAGGGCGTATTTATTTGTGTTTTTTATGAATGCTGCAGCGTTGCGGACATGCACCTGCGACCCGGCGGAGGTCAGAGGTCAGAAGTCCCGCCCACAGGGCCCACCCTCCAGCACCCACCCGCTCCTGGGTTAATCCACGACTGATTATTTTTCCGTTCCTCCCGGTGTGGCGTCTTCGCATGGCCGCGGGCTCCCGGCCCGTTTCCCCTCCTGCAGGAACTCCTCGACCGGCTGCGGGTCGCTGGTGGGGGCCGGACGCGTTTGCGGTCCAGCAGGAAACGGCTGCCGTCTTCGTGCCAGCCATTGTGTTGCACCAGTGTTTACACGACCTCCCTCCATCTGTGCTGAATCCACACTTTTGTCTTCCCCTCTGCCTGTCTGGAACTGGTCTGCCCGGTCCATCGTTGCTGCTTTGCTTTTGTTAAATGGGCTAAAAGAAGCTTCAAAGTCCCCCGTTTATCACTTTTCTCATCTATTTTAATGTATTTTTCCGTAGCCTGTACTTGGCATCACGCGTCCCCTCAGGAATCAGGCTGAAATCAGCAGTGCGGCGCTCCAACGTGACCCCAGACAGTCATCGGCGCTGAGGTCAGCAGCGTCGTTGCCACGCCGACGCTGACAGCTGCTAATGAGAGTGTGAACGCAGGCGGGCGGCCGCGGCGCACTGGTGACTCACGGGTGCTGGATCTAAACAAAAGCGAGAAAAAAAAAGTCTCGAGATATTCAAACCTGGAAAACAGACGAAAAAATGCTAAAATAGTGGATGGAGGGATGAACGTCTTGAAGGATGTTGACATTTAGGAGGTTTGCCGAGGATGAGTCAGGAGCAAAGGTAGCTGCACTCAGATGGGATGAAAGAGGCTTTCTGAGCATCAGCTGTCACTGAGGTGGGGTGTGTGTGTGTGTGTGTGTGTGTGTGTGTGTGGGGTCACTTAAACGACTCATTCATTAGGCTCATAAAGGTCACTCGTCCGCCCGCTGGAGTTTGTTGCTTTCTTCCAACGGCTTCCTTCGGAATTCTGCGCCTCTTATCCAGGGGGCGTCTTTCTTGGTGGTCTTCTGCTGCCCCCCGGCCCCCGGCCCCCGGCCCCCGGCCCCGCCCGGCTCCTCTGGAGGCCTCCTGTCCTCTTTCATCAGTGCCTGAGGTGGATGATAACAGCCTTGAGCTGGCCTGATTGAATTCAGGTAGAAAGGCTCATTTCCAGAGCTTTGATTGCTTCCCTAATGAACAGACACGGCGGAGCCTTTCGGATCAGGACTCTTGGTTTTACATTTATGAGGCTAAAACGGAGACAAACAAAGAGAGATAAGCTAACCGGCAGCATATCTGCCTCTCTGTCTGGGGGAGAATGGGAAGAAAACACTCCACAGAGCAGATTAAATAGCCCAGTCAGTGGCTCCACTGGAAGGAGGCAGGAAATTACCTTTTGATCTTTTCGTTAGCATTTTCGTCCCCCAAATTGATTTTGGTGACGTGAACATGAAACGCAGAGTAATGATTTCCTTTCAGAGCCATCGGAGATTGGAAAAACAAATCATCCAACAGCAATTTAACAGCAATTCTTGGGTGCAGCCGACTCTGCTCTATTGATGTGGCAGCTGTCTAGAAACAGACACACACACGTACATGCGTATATACGTGTGTGTGTGTGTGTGTGTGTGCTCCAGGGCCTGTGTGTTTCTGGGCAGGTTAGGTTTCTGACAGGCCAATCATATTGTGTCTCTCTGGTCTCATGGGTCAATCGTCAGCCCTTCATTCAAAAAAAGAACGATGGCATCAGAGCAGGAATTCGAACGTGCCGCTTTCATGAATCACTTACTTTCTTCCTTTTGTTGCTTTAGAGAAATGTACGATGTGGATCGCTGAAGCTGTTCGGCTCAAGCTCGTGATTCCGTGGTCTATTGACTCGGACGTTTACCTTCAGCCGAAGCTTCCTTTTCTAGATTCCTTTTCTCCCCCAGCAGGAAAACCCTAACCCAATAATCATGATTTGATAGTGGATTTACTGGTGCTGGTGTGTGGGCCGACGGCCGAGATTCACTCCTTCTTTTATTGGTTTCGACATTCATTTTTCCTGCTGGATCAAACGATTTCCTCCCATCGGAGCAGGTACGAACCTCTCACGACAGGTCTGGAGGACCAGCCCTTCTGGAATATGTGTGGACACACCACTGACTGAACCACCCAATCGGGATTGTGAAAGTTCGGCCTCGTGAACGTGTTTGCACAACGGTTCACTCTTCAGTCAAGTGTGACTCACGAATGTGAGTTTCAGAATGTGTCTCATCGCTGTGGAGTCGGATCCTGAGGTCTATGCACCGAGGAGCATCGCGTGTCAGTTTAGAGATCATTTTCGGCTTGAATCTTCACTCATTTTGCAGGTTTTTTACATAAATGCAACAGAGGAAAGACGCCTTTGACGCCGTGATGATGCTTGATGGCCATAAACGCTGAAAACCTGCCATCTGTCGCTGGTGTTTAGGAAAGTGCTTCCAAGCCCCAGTAGTCATCAACAGAACATACCTGACAGATCCCCCTGCTCAGAACTACCTTTATTACTTCTTTGTGCAACAATAAAGCAAACTTTTCATGGCTTGAACTACTAAATAGGACAGCAAATGTGGCTTTAAACAGGTTCTGGCACATTAGATGACTCCAGAGGAGGAACCAAAAGGCTGTTTGATGGATTCAACAGGCAGCAAAGGTCGACATCTTGGTCGGACTCGGGCTGTTTTCAGGAACGTTGTACGGCCTCGTCCAGAATCGGCGGTGGCTAAACGAGTCTGGAAGGGTGGGGGTCAACCGAGGGGGCTGTTCCACCCCAGCGAAACCCAACCCTGAGTGGGTGGGCGGCGGAGGAGGAAGTCCTGGTCCTGAGGGGGGGAATACGAACAGAAAAGGAGACTCTGTCCTCCCACATCCACCACACTCTGCCGCTGATGAGAGGAAGTTTGACAGATATTAAAAACCCTCTGACTCATCTGCGCCCACCGTCCCCACCGTCCCCACCGTCCCCACCGTCCCCCTTCGCTTGTCCTGGAAGAAGCGTCGTCATTTTCACTGTAAAAAGGAGTAAAATAGCAAAACGCCCGTTTGGATACACACAGATTCATGGGACGGCAGAACTGAAGCATTTACCTCAGAACCCGACCTTCTCAAGGGAGATCCTCAAACACACACACAAACACACACACACACACACACACACACACACACACACCGAGGTCTCAGGGCTTTTCTAAAATGATCAGCTGGAACTTAAACATCTTGTCCAATTCCCCCCCCACAGCCAAATCCACTCCACTGAAACTCAACTGTGTGGGACCTGACAGCTACACACTTATCTGTCTCTGTCACACACACACACACTTCCAGCACCACCCCCATGTTCTGACTGTTTTATGTGATTCAGTTCTTGGGAAAGTGTTTGTGTGTGTGTGTGTGTGTGTGTGTGTGTGTGTGTGTGTGAAAAACAGAGGGGTGTTTAGTTGAATCAGCAGAAGATCATTCACTTTTTTTTATGTGCACACACCTGCACACACACACACACAGAGGAGGAATCATCAGCTGACTCAGAGCCGAGGAGATTAATGTGACCTCCAGTGGAAACTGACATGGTTTATTTCTGTTTATCCTCCTTTCAGCCGGCTGCTACACACAAGTTTGACAACAACGTCAGAGAAGAAGATGCAGCTTCGCAGAAGCATTGTTACACCAAATGCTGAGGCGTTTAAACCACAAACTCGCAGCAGAACCAGATCCTGTTCCAAATCCTCTTATTTCCGCCCGAGGGACACTAAAAAGGACGGCGAGTACCTAAATGTGTGGATGTATGGAAATGATCCCACGGAGGGAGAACGCGGAGCAGCTGCAGCCAGACTGCCAGAAGCCGGCGCTGCAGCTTGCAGAGATCGCAGTGCTTGTGTTATTTTAAGAGATGTGAGAAACGTGGGCATTTCTACCAAAGTGTTGGAGAAGCAGGTCACGCCGTGACTCACAGTCTGCAGCCGACGCTGCTGCGTACAGTTAAAGGAGCCGGAATGTTTGGACAGTGCAAAACCACACGTTTCAAGGCTTTTACCGGACATCTAGGTTGTTCTTTTACACCAGACATGGAGAATACTGTCAGGTTTAATGCAATAAATGACAGATGATGAAATCTCTGCAACTAAATGCAACTGAAGCTCCTTTTCCTTCCTTTCCTCTGATATTTTTTCCCTACCTACTATCTAGGTAACTGGGTGGAGGAGGCTGCTTCCTGCGCTCACCGAGGAGCTGAAAATCCTCTTTCGGACACTAAGCCGTCGCTCTGCAAACAGCGTCACGGCGCCGTGTGATGAATACGCACATTTATCTCTACTGAGTGATGGGCTGAGTCCACTAAGTGGTTGTTGTTTGGTTTTTGTTGTTGTTGAGGGACTACCATTTGATGAATAATTGACTAAACTATTGAATAAAAGGTTGATGTCAGGTCTAGATTCTCATCGTGCCTTTCTGGTAAGGTCACGTCCTGTCCCGGTCACGTGACCGTCACCTGATCATCACAGCAGGATGCTCAAGGTGTGTCGCTTTGGGAAGGAGCGAGCTAAGGTCAAACAAAGCTGAAAAAGGCCGAGTTTAGGGCATTAAGGGGTGGTTGTGGCACTTAAATCAGCAGATCTGATAGAATACAGTTAAACACGGCAACCTAAACAGCACTTTCCGTGCACTGGAACTCAAGTAAGGAAAATGGTGTGTGTGTGTATGCACGTGTGTGTTCACCATGTGTCATCTGGACTGTTGTATCTTGCCTCGAACTGTAGAATACCAAACATTGCTCTTTCGTGTGGTGTTTGTTGGCTGCTGGATCAGACGCGACGCCGGCCGGTCGGTGACTTACAACGGAAACGACTGTTGCTGCTCATGCACACCAGGTGACCAAGGGCGGACATGCGGGCACATGTCCTCAGCGCCTCTCGGGTACCTCCTGATCGACTTTGTATTAAATTGTGCAAGGAGGGATCTCTTTATTAGAAAAGAGGGAGAACTTCCTGGATGAACTTGCTTTGCAAGAATCTCGATCTACTATATATTAAACAGCTCTGCCTTGGTGACATATTGTATTATAGCGTACGTAGAAATTAAAAAATTCAATGTTTTTGCTTAAACTAAATAATGTTGTAGCATTCGGATGTGAAAAAAACCATATTCACTCATTTCAGTTTTTATTTCTATGTATACTTTTGCCACTGAAGTGAATTTAGCAGACAAGTTTAATTGCCTGACGCTTAAAATATCTGAATTATTATTGACAGTGGTGAGTTATCTAAACGAGAGCGTTTCCCGAGAACTGCTGACTACTGATAATTTGACGGTGAATCTTCGGTGAGTCACGTCGGCTGCCTGCGATGATATGGTCGGCCTGGGTGACGTGAATGTGGGTCCACACAGGAAGCAGCTCGAACATATGGAGGCTCTGTCTCCACACGCAGGAAGCACCTGTGCAGCTGAGAGAAACGCTCGTACCAGCAAAAGCCAGCCATTGTGTTTGGAAGCTTTTTATAAGTTGGTTGGAAAAAGGGGACATTCTGAACGGGAAGTAGGTTGACGCACTCAAATACCAGACGCATACGGTCAAAACTTAAAAAAAAACACTTATGACAAAAGTTACTTTGTGGAAAGAACAATTTGTCTACAGAAACTAAGAAAACATGAAGACAAGCACATTATTGTTGGGGGTTTTTTTTTTAAACGAAACCCTAAACAGT
>CAAE01014637.1:163252-230752 GCA_000180735.1 Tetraodon nigroviridis | reverse complement strand
TTATGCCTTTTACACTTATCTATTATTTAAGTTACAAACACATCTATTGGTAAAACTTTTAATAGTTCATTTTTCAAGTCAGACTAGGTAAAATATATAGTTGTTATTTGTCTTTTATTGTCACAGATACAAATTATTATTTATTATTTAAATATTCTTATTTATTTATTTTAAATGACGAAGGATGAGTAAAGGTTGAAACAGTCCCGGGGGTTTTATTTACCTTCGTCGGGGGCGGGCTCACGATGGCGTCATCGATGTGGGTGGGGTTTCGTGTCGTAGTCGCGCCCCGCCGGAGTCCTTATATGGTTCGTTGCGTCACCGGCCGGAGGTTTCATTCACTTAAAACTGATCGGCCGGAATCCCCTCGTCGGTTCCGACGCGCACGGCGCTCCTCGCTCATCCGGAGCAAATAGACTCAATCTGTAGGTAAAAATAACATCGAAATGAAGGTTTCCAGCATCGACTGCCGCCGCCTGAGGAAGATCATGAGGAAGGAGTGCGGGAGCTGCCTTATTGTCGACTGTCGACCTTATTTCTCATTCACGAACTCCAGCATCAAAGGTTCGGTCAATGTCAACCTGAACTCGGTGGTGGTCCGGAGGTCCAGGGGAGGGCCCGTGCCCTTAAAGTTTGTCATTCCGGATGAGAGGGCTCTGTTTCGGCTTCGGGAGGGGAGCATTTCGGCCATCGTGGCTCTGGATGACCGGACGTCCCACTGGCAAAAGCTGAAAAAGGACAGTGTAGCACAAATAGTGATAAACACTCTCTCGCACCTGGTGAGCGGAGCAAACATCTGTTTCCTCAAAGGTAAGAGTTTTCATTTGTACGGGAAAAATAATCACAACAATAGGTCGTTTAATGTAAGAGAGGAAAATGTGAAAAGTAGGCTCGGGGAACGCGTCTTTCATTGTGTTTTTTATTTGATAAGGCTTTAATAAGATCGCCCTTCGGTGAAATAAGAAGTTAGAGGTTAAATCGGCTTTAAATATATGTCCTGTTGTCGAAGTGTAGAATATTTCGGCCAAGTGCTTGTCGTCCTCAGAATTTGCGCCTAATAAATTTGAACAGAAAGGTCTCAAATAGAACCAGAAATACTATTACTGGGCTTTTTCATTTTTTGAAATAATAAACCACAATTTTCTGGCTCGACAAATCAAACACGGTCTATAGGATAGGGTCTGCCCACATTTTTCTTTGGAGATAAATATCCTGCGTGCGTCAACGGAGCGGATGAGTCAGTGCGAGAGTAACGCGGCGAAATCAGCGCTGCCATGAATGAAATCTATAAAACCAATTTAAATCTCCATACAGCCGTCTCTTTCGGCTAAAAGAAAAACATTTGGGCTTGTGAAAATGTGTTAAAACACATCCATTTCCGTCTCTCACCTCTCAGGATGTTGCCCTAAAAGGATTTCTGGTCCCCCGACTGGGGGCTCCTGTATTTAATTACCCCTCGTTAATCAGGTTACAACGGTTATAATCCGCTTCTCAGAATGTTTCACAAACATGGCTGTTTCACAAGACTTGTACCTGTGCGCAGAGACTTATTCTTAGCTCTCTTTTATCCGAATCGCCCTGACCTCACTTCTCCTTTTCAGGAGGATACCAGAACTTCCACTCTCAATACCCCGAACTTTGCACCGAGGTGAAAACCATCGACCACAGCGGAACTGAAACCGAGAAGAGAGTCAACAGCCAGGCTGAGAATCGTCACCACAAACCAGATTACGATCAGGTATGGAAAACACCCCGTCGCGCTTCCGACGCTCCCACGCGAGGCGCGCACTCAGGCACCTGCACAATTAAGGCTATATTTAACCCTGTCAAACACAGCCTGTCAGCATCAGGGAGGCTTGTGTTCGGCATCAAAACCCCCCATTTCATGTCCTCTGACCTTCAGTGCTCCCAGACGTCCTCACTTGGTCGGGGAAATTCACTTTTATCCCTGACCTTTCCTCCATCTGCTCCACTGAGCAAATCAGACAACAAGGGGACTCTAGCGCCACAATTTCAAGGTCTTTTTGAGGGGAAATCCACTTCCTCTGCTAAGGATCATCATTTTTTGGCTGCTGTTTAGCTGCCCGGGTTCAGAGCATTAGGCGTCACCCTTTCACCACCCGGTGTTGTGTCTCTCTGAACTCACGCCTCCTCTTCTCTTCAGGGTAAACCTGTGGAGATTCTGCCCTTCCTCTACCTCGGTAGTGCCTACCATGCTTCCAGAGAGGACTATCTCAGAGACCTTCACATCACGGCCTTGCTCAACGTGTCACGCAGGGACCTGCAGCCGGCCAAGGGTCACTACAACTACAAGTGGATCCCCGTGGAGGACAGCCACATGGCCGACATTAGCTCCCACTTCCAGGAGGCCATAGACTTTATCGGTAAGTGGAAGGGAATTAATGTCTAACTACTGAGTTGTACCTGAGCATTAACGGTCGAAAAAGCAGAGGACAGGGAAATAACACGCACTCAGCGAGACGGATTTGCGGCTTACTCTCAGTCCGCGGTTGCACGGAGTCTTTGAATGCTGAAGCAGCTCGCCTAAACATAGTTTGGTTTATTTTTGTTCCAAACAAACCTCATTTGTGGCCAGCACCATTTGCAAATAGAGTGCTATAAGTAAGCCCGCTGTAATCAGTTTATCTTGATCACCTGCATCCAATCCCTCACAGCCACAGAAGGCCAGAACCCTTTCATTCGGGATTAGCTCATTTCCCCCTTCGTCCCCACCTCCTCCTCCTCCTCCTCCTATTTTTACACTGTTAAAAAAAAAAAAAAAACATCCCCCCCCCCCCTACACGACCAATTCTTCCTGAGTAAAATCACAATGCCTTGCTGTGCAGGGTGTGGTCGGTAAGTGTGACAACTCGGTGAGGCATGATTACTAATAACGGGTGGGGGGGCTGCGTGGGGGCCGACTGACACACACACTCCACAGTTGTTTATGGGTTTTGGGAAGAGGATGAGAGCCGTCTGGATGACACACAGAAGCGCAGCTGTGTGCATAGGTGGGAATTGCTGATAGACCTGACGGTGGCAGGTGGGAGAAGAGAGAATGTGTGTGTGGTAATGTGTGAAAACAGCAGTAAAAAAAGATGCGCACGATGTGCTAGTGTTGCTTTGTAGCGAAGCTCAGCCTACCGGCGCCCGGCTCGGCTGAGCGGTATTGGCTGGATGCGGGTGTTGGTATTGTGCTTTGTTTGCCCGCGCTGAGGGCTCCTTCCGTGCCAGCTTTATTTTTTCATTACATAAGTCTGGACATTCTTTCAGGGCAGAGTTAGTCAACATTAACACACAGAATCCTCACAGATTCTCTGCTTAAAACAATAAACCACCGACCAGGGACCTGTCTGGGCTGGTGGGTGATCAGCCAAGGAGGAGAGGATAAAGGATAGAGACCGTCCTGGAATCTTCATCCGGCGAGGATGAGTTACTCAAGGACAACCATCAGAGTGCCAGTGTGGCCTACTTTTTCCAACCATTCCCCGTCTCTTGTGTCATACCAGATTCCAAATGGGAGGCTCGTGATTTATTCATGGACATTACCAGGGAATGTTGTCAAAAACTGTGTGTCAGTCGACCTGACGCATGTAGGCAACCGGATTTAACCTGTTTTAGAACTCTACCTCTATGTATGACTCATACGGGCCTCACAGGTGTGTGTGTGTGTGTGTGTGTGTGTGTGTGTGTGTGTGTGCAGATCTGGAAACAGCCTGTGTGCACATACGTAAATATGCAAATAATGCAAACAAAGCGGACGTCCTCGTTAGTTCTGAAGTCCTGCTGCTTCTCTGTTTTGCCTCACCACCTGAAAGGGGAAAAAGAAGTTTACGTTTGTGTTTTTTTTCTCTCTCCAAGATAATGTGAAGCAATTGGGAGGAAAAGTGTTGGTCCACTGCGAGGCAGGCATCTCGCGCTCTCCGACAATCTGCATGGCCTACATCATGAGGACGCAGCAGCTGCGCCTGGACGCAGCTTTTGACATCATCAAACAGCGCCGGGACGTCATTTCGCCCAACTTCAGCTTCATGGGTCAGCTCCTGCAGTTTGAATCAGAGGTCCTCTGCACCGCCCCGACTCACGCGGTCACACCGGAACCGACCACAACCTGTGGCCCTGAGTCGGCCTCCTTCTTTGCTAATGACTTTACCACCACTTTCAGCACCAAAAACTTTGAGCCATCGGCGTTCAGCCTCCCTACCTCTTGCCTGCCGTCCCCAGTCCACCACCAGTTCAAGCTGAGCCCAATAACTGCACTGCCTTAAAATGAACTGTGACATCCCGTAGTCTTACTTGAAAAGTTAAATGTAAAAATAATGCTGTCTGTGTGCCTGATGGGGAAAGCAATCAATCAGAAAGGCTGAATCAACAAAAATCAAAGGCAAAGATAATAATATTCAGCTAAAAGGCCTATAAACCCCATGAGCTACAGATGTATATGTTCTGAGCTGCAGTGGTGAAAAACTGCTGCTACTACAATATTAAAAATGCCTTAGGTTGATATGATTGATATACCTATTTACAAACAGTCAGGCATTTAAACCTAATTTATTTCAAAATCACAGTTGGTCTTTTTTCAATAATGTGGAAATTAATGTGTTTATTATTTGTTTTCACTAGAAAATAAAGTTGTTGTCAACCAAAATAGTAAGTTGTGAATTGATTTGTCCTTTTAAGTCAGATAATATTTTGCAGAAGTTGTCTCATATAATCGTAATCATATAATAAATATAATAACACAGTTATAACACTATAATATTTGTAACGGGACAAAAATAGAAAATAATTCATGTTCTTTAAATGACTTCTGACAAATAGACATAGGACAAGGAACAACAGTGACACCTGCAGTACTTTATCGAGCAGATATATATTTTGTAATGCAGATTCAAAATAATAATATTGCATTTTTGTATTATTGCGGGTCTTAAATGATATTTTAGAAAGGTTGTAACGTGATGCCTCAACAAACTATAAAATAAAACACCTGCATTGGATTTTAAAGGGGACATTTTTGTTTTTACAAAATTGATATTTGTTGTTTTAGTGAAACACGTTGGTTATTTAAATGTTCTGTTCAGTTTCGATCTCCGCGCAACGGTAAACGACCCCACTCTCCATTACTTGTGTCTTTGGCGCCTAGTCGCTGACAACTAGACTGTACCAACTGTACGAACAAGGGTGAGCCTTGGAAATCAACCATTTTTTCCACCTCGTTTGGGTAAGTACACAGTTAAAACGACGGTGAATGTTATATATATATATTTATCTTATATCGCTACTCTCCATACACGTAAATTTTTCAAAATTTAGAAGTTATTTTCTTTTCCGTTCGACATATTAGGCCCACCTATCACATATTGGTATGGTCGGTTCTATCCCGCCCCCGCCGCCATTTTCCATGTTATTCTCTTGTGCTACTCAGTGATTAACTTGCTGTGAATACATCGATTTCAGTCATTTTATTAGGTTTTACTTATTACATTTCCTACTTCTCCAGTTAATTGGAGGGGAGGAATTTATCTCCAAAGTCAGACAAGGGGACGCCTTGCTTAGATAATCATAATGTATATCAAACAGGTAAGCTAACTCCTCAGTACTTGTGCACTTGTGCACTGAATACTGTTACCGGCCTAACGTCAATTTGGGTTATTGCGTGTTTCTACCGCAAAGTTGAGGCTTTTCGTTTTCCCACACAGTTCAGCGCTTTGCTGTAAGCAAAGAGCTTGAGTATGCGAGCTGCAGCTCCTTGAATAGACCCTTATTACCGTTTCACATCCTTCTTGTCGGGATGCTAGGCTAACGAAGTGGCTGCGTTTCACGAAATTATACTTTTTTTTTTAACATTATAAATGGACTACCATATTGTTTTCGTTACACAGAGTAACTTAGTTACCTAGTTACACTTTAGTATAAAATGTGATAAATTTGATTATTGACTGATGCACTAACCCACAAACACGCTTAAATGAGATTGTGTCAATACAGTAGCCGCGAAGGGCCTTTCCAAAATCATGACACGCTTATGATGTGTTGAGGGCTGCCCTTAATACACAGTTTATACAGCCTTAGTAGACATTTTCAAAGCGAATGGAAGGCCTTTTGGTGAATACCGTTCCCCCTGTTTCGTGCCAGGTAATCATCCAGGGGTTCCGAAGCTACAGGGACCAAACGGTGGTGGACCCTTTTAGTCCCAAACCCAACGTCATAGGTGAGTGTTTGAGTGTTTGCTCCTCTCTGCTTCAGCACCTTTGTGTTCTAAAAAGTTCTGATGTGTAAACAATATGGTGATAATGGCTACAACCTATTTTACTTGTTTTTACTCGTTTGACTGACTAATTTGCTTCATGGTCCTTTTTCCACTTAGTTGGGAGAAATGGTTCTGGAAAGAGTAACTTTTTCTATGGTAGGTCATCGGTTTATTTTTTTATCAAGCATTCATTTTCACACTTTTATTTAGTGAACTAATAAATGGACCATATGCACTGTGTTTTTCTTTTTCTTAGCCATTCAGTTTGTCCTCAGTGATGAGTTCAGCCACTTGCGACCCGAACAGCGGTTGGCCCTACTTCATGTAAGTGCACTCAAAAGCCAGACACACCAGAGATCGGAGCTGCCCTCGTGTGTTTTGATTATTTGTAAAAAGCTGATTATATAAACCTTTTTTCATGTAAATGTCAAAAATTACACCTTGTGTAACATTTGTCACCGTAGGAGGGAACGGGGCCCCGCGTCATTTCAGCTTTCGTGGAAATTATATTTGACAACTCCGACAACCGTTTACCGGTAGGAATTACATAAATCACTGTTGTAACATTAATAGTTGTATATTATAATTCATCTGACCAGATCTTTACATCAGTATAAGATGCACAAGTGATTAAAAACCTTGCACTTGATGCTTGTATAAATATCATAAAAAACTTGATGTCTTTTAGTTTTCAATAAACTGATGTCAAATTGGTGATAACTGCGTGTAATTTTTATGATGCTAAAGAAATAACTGCTTATTATAGCGAAGGCTTAACAGTAGCAGTACAGCCATCCAAATCTGGCATTTCTCTCTTTTGAACTGGAGATTTCTTCTTTCAGATTGACAAAGAAGAAGTCTCTCTTCGCCGTGTCATCGGTGCAAAAAAGGACCAATACTTCTTAGACAAAAAGATGGTGACGTAAGTATTAGTGCCTGTGACCGGTCGTTTTATTACTGGAAATAAGTTCCCTGTTGATTTGTGTAACAACTTGTTTGATGATGTTTGTGATTGTTGCAGTAAAAACGATGTCATGAATCTTCTGGAGAGTGCCGGCTTTTCCCGCAGTAACCCCTACTATATTGTCAAACAGGGCAAGGTGAGAAAAGGAGCAGCAATTATTCTGTTTCAAAAAGTGAACAGTGCTTTCCTTTATTGCATACAGTGTCCAGCTGGTTGTAAATGTTAGCCAGCTTCGGCTGAATACGGGTTTTAACTTCTCTTAGTCGCTTGAAATGCCAGAAAATGAAAAATGGTTATTTTAGCTGCTTATTTATTAATTTTTCAATGTATCACAGATCAACCAAATGGCAACAGCCCCTGACTCCCAGCGTCTGAAGCTGCTGAGAGAGGTGGCGGGGACCCGGGTTTATGATGAGCGGAAGGAGGAGAGTATTTCTCTCATGAAAGAAACAGGTAGAATCCTGTCAAACGTGTATGACCATTTACATCTTGTTATTACTCCGAGATAAAGAAAAGAAATTATGCGGCTTGTAATTAGCAATAATACAGTTTGTGTATGTGTTTATAGAGGGGAAACGAGAGAAGATTAATGAGCTGCTAAAGTACATTGAGGAGCGTTTGCACACTCTGGAGGATGAGAAGGAGGAGTTGGCTCAATATCAGAAGTGGGATAAGATGAGAAGAGCCCTGGAGTACACCATCTACAACCAGGAGCTGAATGAAACCCGTGCCAAACTGGATGAGGTAACAAGTTTGATTGAAGAGAAAAAAGAGTCGTTTGGGTGAAGCCCCCTTTTAAATACAGACTAATGCAGTTTGCTATGTCTTGTACCAAAGAAATATGATTTCCGCCGCTGTTGTGTTGAGCTTCAGTACCAAGACAACAGTGTTTTGTGGGTGTTTTCTAGCTGTCCACCAAAAGAGAAACCTGTGGAGACAAATCCAGACAGTTGCGGGACGCTCAGCAAGATGCCAGAGATAAAGTGGAGGTAAAGTATTTGATAAATAAATATTACATCTAGTGTATGACGTGATGAATAATGCTCAGCCAAATAGTAAGTGTTGTTGCAAACTGTACACCAAAATGTGACCTGTATTCTTGGGTTTTAACTCACAATCTCTTGTTTATTCTGGTTTGATTTCCGTAGGAAACGGAGCGCGTCGTCCGAGAACTGAAGTCTAAGATCTCCGCTATGAAAGAGGAGAAAGAGCAGTTATCGGCCGAGCGCCAGGAGCAGATCAAGCAGAGGACCAAGCTGGAGTTGAAGGCCAAGGACCTGCAGGATGAGCTGGCAGGCAACAGTGAACAGAGGGTACGGAAGCCTTCCATCTGCGTCACCATGCACATATGATGCTGCACCAGTGACACCCTCCTCCTTCCTCTGCACCTATTTAAATGAACCACGGTTTACGAAACTGAATACTTTGGAAACACCTGTGTTCATTAAAGGTATAAGGTCACCCTGTAATTATCTTTATGAGCTTTGATAGTTGTGTTTGTTAGACTTAGATGAGTAGCAGGAGCAGTGTGTGTTTAAATTCTTTCGGGGCCTTGGTACCTCATTCTTGGCATTAGATTTTGTGTACAAAATCTGGCCGGGCTCATTCTCCCTATTTCCTTGTTTATTTGTGCACGTGTGGCTATGGTGATAATCATACTTATCAGCTTTACTGGCTCAATCTCTGTGTGACCCATGATGGGCATCTGGCTGTATGTTGGCTGTTGGTTGTGTAAGCCCCCCCCGAGGACTGGCAGGCCACCCGCCAATAGATTTGCAGCCAAATGAAAAGAAAGGGAATCTTTCCTGCGTCACTGCCTGGTCTGAGTAGCTAGTAGTAGTTTTGGTTTTAAAACGTGCCCCGTGTTTTTCTGCAGAAACGTTTGCTGAAAGAACGGCAGAAACTTCTTGAGAAAATTGAAGAAAAGCAAAAAGAACTTCAGGAGACTGAACCCAAATTCAGCATGGTTAAAGAAAAGGAAGAACGTGGAATCTCGAGGTAGGAATGACTCACTCTTTGCTGCGCCCCCTCGCGCAGCTGGTGACCAAGTATAACTCAGTGAGTCAGCCATCCATTTTGAAGGTGTTTTAAATAAGAGCGCAAGGTGGATGATGATTCTGATTATATTCAGCAGAAACTGTCTGAACACAAAAGATTTGTTGTGATTTGAAGTATTTACTTTGGGTATTAGAATAGAATAGAATAGATCTTTATTCGTCCCACAGCGGGGAAATTGCACTGTTCCAGCAGCAGAAACGTTGGAGAGAAAGTACGAAGTGCAGGAAGATTTGTGTATTTTACTCTGCTCTTGTTTAATTCCAGACTGGCCCAAGCTACACAGGAGAGGACCGACCTGTATGCTAAACAGGGCCGTGGCAGTCAGTTTACCTCTAAGGAAGACAGGGACAAGTGGATTAAAAAGGAGCTGAAGTCCCTGGACCAGGCCATCAATGATAAAAAGAGGCAGATTGCAGCCATCCACAAAGACCTGGAGGACACGGAGACAAACAAGGAGAAGAACCTGGAGCAGTACACGGTAAGACCGCTCAAAGCTGTCCGTTGACGGGCTATCATTTTATTATTTAATGAAAACTGGCAAAAAAGTGCAAATAATGAAAAACAACTTTCATTTCTTTAAATAATACAGCTATCTGGTGTTGTTTTTTTATATTAGTTTATGCATCATTATATTGATACAGATGTCATCAGTTTACTCTTTAGTATCAACCTTTTAATCTAAACCATTTTATCCTGTGTTCTTAGAAACTTGATCAAGACCTAAACGAGGTCAAGAATCGTGTGGAAGAATTGGACAAAAAGTATTACGAAGTGAAAAACAGGAAAGATGAGCTGCAGAGTGAAAGAAAGTAAGAAACAAATTCCTCCTTATGCGACACATTCAATGTGCATGTGATAAATGTTGCATAATTGCATAGATGATGCATGACCACAGTTCTGAGTGGACATTTGGCAAAGACTGTTATTGGTCATATTTCCAGACATATTGATGCTCCATCTGAGCGTCACTGACCTTTTGAAGGTTCCCTCATTATTACAACCCTGCAACAATGTGACCCATGCATCTATTTGAACCCCTGTAATCCATCTAATGGGCGCAAAGGTAGAATATCTACATTGCACAGCTGCTTCCAAGAGTGTATTTTTACAAAGTAATAGTCAAATACCTAACTGGCCATTTTTCATACCTTGGTAAGTTGTTTTTAAAATGAAAATAGGATAAATATCAACTCTATTATTCAAAAAATAGGTCAAGAGTGTTGGGTAATCAGCATTTTTGTCTATTTATCAAAGTGTTGTTGTGATTCTCCGTGTCCAGCTACCTGTGGCGAGAAGAGAACGCGGAGCAGCAGGCCCTGGCAGCTAAGAGAGAGGACCTGGAGAAGAAACAGCAGCTCCTTCGCGCTGCAACCGGCAAGGTCTGTTTCGCCGCACACGGTGGCGTATTTATCAGCCACCCCGCAGACGCTTTTGTCTGAGCAATACTGTTAAGTTTGTGCATGTGAATGTGGGAAGAGGTGAATTAAATTTCAAATGCATGCACATTTATCGTGCTGTAAAAGACCTTAGCTCATGTTTTAAGAACAGGTGACGCTCGGTCAAAAGAGGAAAAAGTGCCTTTTTGTTTCTGGGTTAATATAAAAAAAACGGAAGCTCTCGGTGTGTAACCTATTTCCACAGCAATGGAGACTTGGAAATGAATGGGTTTTTGTGTTAGTGCTGTTTTCAAACAGGTCGTGGTTGCTTGTGACGCTGTGCTATGCCTCGATCGCTCACTTTGTTTTTGCCTCTCCAGGCGATTCTGAATGGCATTGATAGCATCAACAAAGTCCTTGAACATTTTCGCCGGAAGGGCATCAACCAGCATGTCATCAGCGGTTACCATGGCATTGTCATGAATAATTTTGAGTGCGATCCTGCTTTTTACACTTGTGTGGAGGTGACAGCTGGTACCAGGTACGGGCTGTTGTCCTGCATTCCCAGCTGAAGCTCTTCTAAGTGTTAAATATGTTGCAATCTTTTGAAAGCCATAGCAGCTCACACAATACACGAGCACAGAGTTAGTCCTTTCAGATTGATCATCTATTTATTATTTCTATTGATAAGCATGCATTTTTCAATATCTTTTATACATAAAAAGGTACGGGTTAGGGTTCACCTAACCACTGAGATGCTGTTGTGTTTCTAGACTCTTTTACCACATTGTGGATACAGATGAAGTCAGTACTAAAATACTGATGGAGTTCAACAAAATGAACCTGCCTGGAGAAGTTACCTTCCTGCCTCTGAGCAAGCTGGACGTCAGAGACACCGCCTATCCGGAGACCAACGTAAGACAGATGCCTTAATAAATTTCGTCTCGTACACTGTCTCGTGTTGCGGTAACACCGGCGCGTTCTCGTCCGCTAAGGATGCCATCCCCATGATCAGCAGAGTTGCGCTACAACCCCAACTTTGACAAGGCCTTCAAGCATGTGTTTGGAAAGACCTTGATTTGCCGCAGCATGGAGGTTTCTACTCAGCTGGCCAGAGCTTTCACCATGGACTGTATAACCCTGGAGGGTAAGCTGGACTGTGACATAACAAGCGGAGCAGATTATTATGTGTAAAAGAGGAAATGTCGTGTTGTTTTCGTACTACTGGATCCACAAGTCACCATTACCACGCTTCAGCTCGTAGTTGTGATTATTTTACTGTTATCGTTTAAGCTGTTATCTCTCGGCATGACTGTTGTCTTGTGTGTTGCCCCCCAGGTGACCAGGTAAGCCACCGCGGGGCTTTAACCGGAGGCTACTATGATACGAGAAAGTCGCGCTTAGAGCTGCAGAAAGACATGAGGAAGGCTGAGGAGGAGCTGGGTGAGCTGGAGGCCAAACTCAACGAAAACCTTCGAAGAAACATTGAACATATCCTTTCTGATGCCCACAAAAGCAGTTGGGGCTTTTAGCGTTAAACTGTCTTCAAAAATAGGGCCCCAGTGGCATACAGTGCTGAACCTGCGTGCTGACTGCGTATTAAATCCATCTGGGTTGTGTAGCCAGCAGGAGTTGGACTAGGATCCACTGAAATGTTCTAAGCAGGTCACGAAGGATTAATGTGTTAGGCTGTATCGGCCAGAGCCACATGACTCACTGCCCGACAGCTCCTGAAGGCCAAAAGGATCAAAGAGGATTTTGCTTTGCTCGGACAATATGTTTATGGATAAAGTCACTTCCGCCCGTGTGTCACCGTGTTTGTGCACCTGAGTGTGTGTATGTGTGTTCAGGTATGTGCAGGAGAGCAAATCAAATGTTCAAAGGGCCATTTTACTGACCTAAAAGGGTTATTGTTTATTCAAAAGACATAGCGCCTGGTTGGTGCGTGAGTCCTTAACGTGTGCCTCTACGCATCAACAACGAGATCGACCAACTGATGAACCAGATGCAGCAAATTGAGACCCAACAGAGGAAGTTCAAGGCCTCCCGAGACAGTATTCTGTCAGAGATGAAGATGCTGAAAGAGAAGAGGCAGCAGTCCGAGAAGACCTTCATGCCAAAAGTGAGCTGGTGCACCAGTGTCTTCAAATTCCCTCCTGGTTTGTGTGCAGACCTTTCTCACTAATTCACCCTGCCTTGTCTTTGTTAGCAACGTAGTCTCCAGAGTTTGGAGGCCAGCCTCCACGCCATGGAGTCCACCAGGGAGTCGCTGAAGGCCGAGCTGGGCACAGATCTGCTCTCTCAGCTCAGCCTGGAGGACCAGCGGCGCGTGGATGACCTCAACGACGAGATCCGTCAACTGCAGCAGGTCAGCAGAAGACGCCCGCCTGCACCTTCCTCCCGTGCTCCTCCTTTTGTCTGCTCCTTAGCTCCCGTTCGTATGTTCAGATGGGCTGACTGAGGTGGGGCTTGCATGCATGCAGCAGCTGTGAGTGGGATGTTCCTGCCGTCCTTTTTTTACTTCTAATGCCAGCTGCTCACAGCTCTCACCTCAATGAACTCTCAGCCATTCCTAGTTGCGCAACAGCTCCACCCACACAACACACAGCCTTTGTTATGTGGGTCTGTGGAGTGGAGGGTTTATTATAAATATTCTGACCTACAATCTGTTTATTGTTCACATTTTATGTACTTGCGGTGTCATTAGCTTAATATTAGACTTGCAGAGCAGTTGTGAGCCATCGGGTCTCCATTCAGCTGATTTTTTTTTTGTGTCCTTTTTGGTAACGCTCGTACCGAATATCCATATGAAAAGGTTTTGCTCGTTCACACATCACCTCTTCTTTCGTGTCTTGACCTGTTTATCCACGTCCAGGACAACCGGCAGTTGCTGAACGAAAGGATCAAGCTGGAGGGGATAATGACCAGGGTGGAAACCTATCTTAATGAGAATTTGCGGAAGCGTCTAGACCAAGTGGAGCAGGTACTAAAGTCGTTTGTCATGACTTGAGTGGTGCATGATTCTTATGTTTTTTGACACGACTTTTACCCAAACAGGAGCTAAACGAGTTACGAGAGACTGAGGGGGGCACGGTTCTCACAGCCACAACGTCCGAGCTGGACGGCATCAACAAGCGCGTCAAAGACACCCTGGCTCGATCCGACGGTGCGCCGCTAGCGACCTCAGGTTTAAGATTTACACAGGTTTGTTTGACTTCTCCTCCGTCCTTTCATCCTAGATCTGGATACTCTGATTGACAAGACGGAGGGGGAGATCAAGGAGCACATCAGGAGCATGGACCGGTGGAAGACCATCGAAAAGGAGCAGAACGATGCCATCAACCACGACACCAAGGAACTGGAGAAGATGACCAACAGGCAGGGTATGCTGCTGAAGAAGAAAGAGGAGTGCATGAAGAAGATCAGGGAGCTGGGCTCGCTCCCCCAGGAGGCCTTTGAGAAGTACCAGACCCTCACACTCAAACAGGTAGATTCTGATGTCTGCCACAGTCGGATGTCAGCCATATTCTACTTGTCAAGTTCACAGGATGAAAATCAGAAGGACCTAAAACAATGTTGACCGAAGTTCTCATCCTTCTCCAGCATCAACGTGGCTGCTGTGTGTGCAGTCAGTAAGAGCAGTCATTGGGGGGGGGGGGAAACAGGCCTGTCAGCCATAAAAGGGAGAGTGAAACAGCGGTATCAGCGCTGGCAGGATGACGGAGGGCTGTCTTGCCTTGTCTCCTTCACACCGAGTCGATGTGAAGTGTGCACCCATGCACACACAGCTGGTCCCCGGTCTCGCCTCAGGTGGCCCACTTGCTCACCAGTGACTCACACACTCCTGGTTCCTTTTTTTAAGCCCGCCGCCTCTGGGAGCCCAGAGTGCCAGTTGAGTGGACTTGCGAGCATCTTGTGTGTGCTTGGGCACGGAAATAGCTTCATAGTCTGTCATAAACACTCCATATAGCTAATATTTCCATTAGGCTCTGCTCAGGCCCAAGATGGTGCTTTTGATTACACAAGTGGATGAGGGGGCCTCGCTCATGCTCTCGCTGGTATTAGCAATTCAGATGCTGAAATTTATAGTTTGAGAAGGTGGCTTTTACATTTTGCATATTTTAATCCACATGTTCAAAAAAAAAATTCTAGACCCGGGTTAAGAATCAAGTTCAGCCTGTTTTTCCTGGCAGAACTACCACCATTGTTAGTCAGGAACAGTGACACCGTCAGATCTTTGGCTGACACTCGACTCGAGGCCCCGTTGTGGCGCCTCCTTCTTAGAGAGGTCAAAGTGTCTCCATGTGTAATTAGTTTGTCGCTCCTTTTAGCTTCAGACAACTCTGAAGCACGCCTCACAGGTGGCTGATCAAACTCAAAAGGTTTGAGTGGTTTTAACAGTCCGAACAGCTCCAGTCCAGCCCCAGACTCATGTTCCCAACCACACTCCTGCTAGCTGATGCTAATTAGCGTCTCTGATTGAGTTAACTCAAGGTTTCCTTTCATTTTCTCCCTGTGAAGCTTTAGTGGTCGTTCAGATTAGATTTTTCCTGCTTTGATTATATTTCCCTAGACTTTGGTGTCGATGGGGTCACATTTTCATTCAGTTATATGCAAAAACCAAAAGGTTTATTCACAGATTTCCAGCTGTGTAGCTTCTACGTAAATGTGTACGGTCAATAAATGGTTATTATTATTTTTTAAAATCTTTTAACAGCTGTTCAGAAAGTTGGAGCAGTGCAACACGGAGCTGAAGAAGTACAGTCATGTCAACAAGAAAGCTCTGGACCAGTTTGTCAACTTCTCTGAGCAGAAGGAAAAGCTGATCAAGCGCCAGGACGAGTTGGACCGCGGATACAAGTCCATCATGGAGCTCATGAATGTGCTGGAGCTTCGCAAGTATGAGGCCATCCAGCTCACCTTTAAACAGGTGAGAAGCCATGGCATTGAGAAAAATGACAAAGGAGAGCAGTTCCTTTTGAAAACAAGGTTAAGTAATAAGCGTGTGCTGCCCCCTTGTGGCACAGGAAGGCCTCTGCAGGTGTTCGTTTAGACTCAGAGAGACTAAAACTCCATTTTGTTCCTCTTTCTGTTTCTTTTTCCCCGAAAGGTGTCAAAGAATTTCAGCGAGGTCTTCCAGAAACTGGTGCCCGGTGGCAAAGCCACCCTGGTGATGAAGAAGGGGGATGCGGAAGGCAGCCAGTCTCAGGACGAAGGCGAGAGCGGCGTGGACAGCGAGAGGGGCTCCAGCTCGCAGAGCAGCGTTCCCAGCGTGGACCAGTTCACCGGCGTCGGGATCAGGGTCAGAGGGTCGGCCGCCAGGTTCCGCCAGGCTGTGTGTGTTTTCAGTGTTTATTAAAGCGGCGCTGTGCTGCAGGTGTCCTTCACAGGGAAGCAGGGCGAGATGAGGGAGATGCAGCAGCTGTCCGGAGGTCAGAAGTCCCTGGTGGCGCTGGCGCTGATCTTCGCCATCCAGAAGTGCGACCCCGCCCCTTTTTACCTGTTTGATGAAATCGACCAGGCCCTGGACGCCCAGCACAGGAAGGCCGTGTCAGGTGACCTCCTTTCCCCGCGTTCCCTCACACCTGCGGTGGCACCGGGTGACGACTGACTCCGCCCTCTGTGCAGACATGATTGTGGAGCTGGCAGGCCACGCCCAGTTCATCACCACCACCTTCAGGCCGGAGCTGCTGGAGTCGGCTGACAAGTTCTACGGTGTCAAATTCAGAAACAAGGTGGGTTCCCCTGCTGAACGACCGCGTAACCACGTGCGTGGAAGCAGCAGCCTGATCCTGTTTTTCTGCCTAGGTGAGTCACATCGACGTGATCACAGCGGAGCAGGCCAAAGACTTTGTGGAGGACGACACCACCCACGGTTAAGACTCTGACCCGGTCCTCCCCCTCTACCGAGCTACCGCGCACTCGCAGCCTCCTCCAGCCCTCAAGGCAAAAGACGAGAGCCGGGGTCACCTTGTCACGGTGCTCCGCAGCGTCTCACCTGATGGTGACGATGATGAGGAGGATCCTCGCTGTGCGGAGGCTGGGTTGAGGCCTTCGTCTGTTTTTGTAATTATTCTCTCCTTTTGTCCTAACCAGCCACGCGGTTCATGTGTGCGAAGGCTGTAGTTCATCTTTAGGGCTGTTACCGTCTGGTGTCACTTCCTGTTCTTAGATTCACGAGAGGTTTAGTTTCAGACTAGTCAGTTTTTAAGGGACCAGACAGCCGGAAGAGGAGTCTCCTGGTGGATGAAGCACGCGGCTGCTGTCCCACAGGCAAGTCTTGCTTTCGTCTGAGATTCAACTGCTTGTGCGTTATTACTAGATGAGTTTTTACGTGTATGGCCTTTTTTTATATGTAATTACAAATGTTACGAAAATAAAATGTTGAACCATAGTTGCTTTTGGAAGCGTTATGTTGCGTGGCCGCTGGGTGGTGCTGTAACCTCGAAGACAACGTCACAACTGTGGGACCGTCGGGGTGAGCGGTTTCCATGGCAACTTCCTGCTTTGTTTACCCGTGAGCTAGCAAAGGCTCTGATATAGACGTAGTTTACCTTTTATAAGTTTGTGGTAGTTAAATATACAGCCAGGACCCTACGGCCTCTTCCGTCCTGATGCCCCTCAACTACAGTCTTTTCTGCTTCTCTAAGTTTTGTTTTTATTTGATGTTTTTTTAGCTTGGGATTTAATAAAAATAAATACTTGTTTCCTAACCTCGACTGCGGTCTGGTCTCCCCTTTAATAGTTTGAAATGACCTTTGACATTATGCAAACCTAACCGCAAGTCTATATTTTTTATTTCAGTTCCGTATTTCCTTTTATTAATATAATCTCTATTCCCTTCTGCTGAGTTGATGCTGCTCTTCTTTCTCTTCTAAAACAGCGGGGAACCGGATGTCTGCTGTGGCGTGAACCTTCTGCTCTCCAGACGCAGGTAGTTTTAATTTAATTTGGGGACAATCGTCAACGATCCCGTCCGCCCGGTCCTCGGAGGCCAGAGTGCACCCTGGTTTTGTGACCAACCAGGTGGAGACCCGTCCGGCTGGGGCCACCCTCCTCCACCCTGCCGGCTCTAATCCCTCCGTTTGCCGCAGGTCGCCTCTGAGCAGCGCCTGTAGGCTTCGCTTTGCCAAAGTCTGTTGTCACCTGTCCAGAGTCAGCAGGAGGCAAATGTTGCCCGTCACGTTCAAACTGCTGCTTCCGCCGGGCTTTGCTCGGTGGGATGTAAAACCCCGCCTGGCCTCGGGACCTTACACGGATTCGCGTTTTCACAGCTACCGTGGCAATTAGGAAAATGGATGAAAGTGTGTTAGATTTGTCTTTCAGGGTCCTTCAAAGCTGCCCCCTCTCTCGGCTCTGCCCTCAGCCCCTCTGCAGACAATAAACACCATATCTTCCTCGGCTCCCGGCCTGCGGGCTACAGTAATAACCACATCCCGCTTCCCATAATCACGCTCCTCATCATAAAAGCGGACATAAAACTGTCCTGGTTTTTACAGTCAACAAGTTAATTTGCTGTCTAACAGGTGCTTATGAATGAGAGGAGGAGGAGGAGGCCGAGGAGGAAGAGTAGGGGGGTCCCAGCTGTGAACAGACTGCTTCTGTCCCGGTGGTCCGCTTTCCGTTCCCAAGCAGGCCAGATTCATTTTCCTAAACTATTTTCATCGACTCTGCCCAGCCTGACACACTTAAAAAATCTACTTATTACTAGCATGTCCTCTATTTTATATTTCGAATTGTTTTTTGTATGGCAGCAGCGGGCTTCCGTAGTTTGAGACCACTTTCAGCACGTAACGATCGAAGAATATTAACAACAAAATCATTCAGAAAAACTCAACCTCGGTGAAATTGAGTTATCCACAAAAACGATTATTTGTAAGATCACCTCTCTAATGAAAAATACCGGCAGTTGTGCCAACGATAAAACACGATTTAACTGTTGAAAACAAATCAGTAATTCGAGTGTTTAATTTTCCGTGCTTTAGTGAACATAGCATCGTTTTAGTGCGATAAATAAAGCTTTAATTATTTCCTTTACACGGATAAATTTAAAGATTAGATGTTAAAATATAGGGGAACATGAATGAATAATTTGTTTAAATCCAAATTAGCTAGCGCACGTTAAAATTGTGCTGCGTTCAGGTGCAACTTGTCTGTAAAACAACAAGATCCCAGTTCAATTTCTGCACCTAATAACCAAAATAAAATTCTACCCAGCTAAAGTAATAGACAATTATCAACCCTCAACGTAGCCAATGTCATATTTTTAAATCCATGGTCTAAAGTGATCTAATGGTGGACTTTGAGCCGGATTCTGTGCAGCTGCGTGGATGCAGCAGCCTGCAGTGATGTAGCAGCTGTTAATACACCTGGGCTTCCTGCCTAAGTACAGTCTGCACCACTCACATGCGTTGGTGTGACGGGACAGTGAGCCAGGAGAGCAGAGGTCTAAATATAGACAACGGGGATGTGGTCAGCCAGTGTTCATACCTGACTGAAGGAGTAAGAAGAAGAGTTAGACTTCGGGCGGGTTGGTGAATAATGGACGTGTGACAAATGAAATTGCTGCTCTGTTTGAACAGCATTTATCCTC
Organism: Tetraodon nigroviridis; assembly: GCA_000180735.1. NCBI lineage: Eukaryota > Metazoa > Chordata > Actinopteri > Tetraodontiformes > Tetraodontidae > Tetraodon > Tetraodon nigroviridis. The sequence goes on along the minus strand of CAAE01014637.1, from coordinate 211,508 downwards.
TTTAACCAAAGTGAGAGAAAAGTCTTTAGCTTATTGCCAAAAAACACTGATTTTAAGTGAACTATTTTTTTTTAATAGAAAAAACAAGTTAAAATGCCACAATGTGGTTTTCGACCCCACGTGTGCATCTACATTTTAGCAAATATACTGTAGCATTTGATGGTACACAGAAAGCCCTGGTCGCACCAGGCGTTGAACCCACAACCTTCCTGCCGTGAGGTAAACGTGCTAACCGCTATAGCGCCAGGTCAAAGTAAGTTTACCAGGCTTTTTCCCAGGCGGTAACTTGCTAGCTGCGGCCGCCGCTGTTGGAGCCCATAAAAGCTCTCCGCTGCCTCTGGTGCAGGCCGCCCAGCGGGGGGCCTCGCCGGCCGGCCTTGTAAAATTCGAACCGTGCTTGAAAGCCATCTGTCAGCCGCGTCAGCGTGTAATTTTAGCTCAACAATTAAAAAATGCATCTGTTCCCCCGAACAATGGAATTTACAAGTTGTTTTTGTCGGCGTTTGCAGACGCCCCCTTTCTTTTTTAAGCCTCTTTTATGAGGTCACATGTTCCGCTGAACCTCAGACAAATGCTGATCGCCGCTCATGACTACGGGGCCTCGAGGGCCGGCACGCCGCTCTGGGTCCGGTTCACCACCCGGAACGCCGCTGGTTTAAATCTTCGGTTTCCTCGCTGCTAACGGGTGCGTGTGGAAACGCGCCGTCCCTTTTGGAGGCTTCAACGCGGGAAAGAATTCAAGGCCCGAATCTGAGAGCCCTTTCGCCATAGCGGTCTCTGACCTTCCGCATGTCTGTGTCACACATGTCCCTGGATGAATTTGGGAGCTTTGGCTGGTCGCATTCCGCCGCCTGGCCGCCCCTCAACATAGAGGTGTCACTCTAATGAGGCTAAAGGTAGAATATTAGCGTGGTTTAGCTAATAAACTAATCCTTCCTAATAGCTTCACACGTGTCCGCTTAAACCCGTCGCAAAATCAACATTCCCGTCTTGCCTGGAAGGCTTTGCTTCAGCGGCATTCCCAGCTGCAGCCTGGAAACCAGACGGAGATGAGCGGAATAAATGACCCTGGAAAGGAAAAGCTAAAGTGGGGAATTCAGGAACAGAATAATCATATCAAATCAAATAATTCAATTAGAAGAGGAGCCAGAGGGGTGAAAGGCTTGGGAAGTGTGACCGGTGCCGCTGACGCGTTGAACCAGTCAGACGGCACGATTTCCTGCTGTGAACGCCGCACGTTTCACCCTTTCAAAGTCAAGTTGCAGAGCAGCTGAAAGTCTCTTTGTAGGGAGTGTCTGGAGCTTTTGGTGACCTCCCTCCCTCTCCCACACTCACTCACACACACACACACACACACACACACAGAGTAATGTATAATTTGTGTACGGCTCTGGAAAGCTGGGTTTGTCAGGCTGCTTGGAGCCAGTAACGTGCACACAGCTGATTTCCATTTTTTAAAATTCAAATCTAATTTTTAGTAGCATATTTAAAAACAATCTATTCAGTATCAGTTTCTGACTGTTTTCTTTTCCGCTCCTGTTTAGGGTGGGAGGAAAGCTCCTCGTCCTCTGCAGGGGGCCGAGCGCACGGCCCTGCGGGACGCCGGCGCTGTTGCACGGGGGCCGCAGACGCTTGCGCAGTGAAAACCTTTGATTGTAGCTCACCTCTGCTGCCGCGAGTCGCCCAGTCTGGTGCACGAATATAGCAGCGACTTCATCCTACAGTGGTATCTGCTTTCTCCCGGCACCAAAAATAAGCCGGCAGATTGTTTTGTAGAGTTGTCACATGGATATGCAGCGCACGCTTCAGCACGTCACCGTTTCGTCCTGCGCCGCCGCCGCCGCCGCTGCGCAGCTCCAGAGTTTAAAAGAACTTTATTTTGGTGGTTTCCGAACCGCCGGCGTGGGATTTCCTCGCTCCCACGTGTTCTTTGGCACCGTGGCCGATTCGCTGGGGTTCTTCCCACACGCCGTTTAACCGCTAACGTTTCGGCTCAAATCCCACAAAAGGGACCCAAGGTTGTCGGATTTCCCACCCGGGGCCTCATGTGATGTTCGCGCCATCTGGAGCCGACGCGGACGCTGTAAGGTCCCGCTCCGACCAAATCCTGGCACATTTGCGCTCGACCGGCGCGTCGACCTCCTGCGTCGGGAGGAAACGGGGCTGTTTTTTTTTTTTTTGAGTTGAGTGGAGGATGCCACCGTGGACCGGAGCCGGAGCCGGGTCCCGACCTGCCTGAAGGGGTGTGACGACTCCAGTACTCCCAGTCCCCGCTGGTGGAGGCGCGGCTGGAAAACCTTTGTTTTTCTCCACTTTCGGTTCTTCCCTCCCATTAACCAGGCTCCCGTTGGCCCAGTTTACCCAGTTCCCCCAGTGTGAAGCTTCGCAGGGTTAATTATTATTTGGGACTGGATTTGGAAGCCGTGCGTGTCTCAGAACTGCTGATGTCCACACACTAATGGTGATTTACGAGCACACACACCTTAGCTTCTGGCCCACAGATGTGAAACTTCAGACCATCACATAATGTCAATAATCCGCCGCTCTGCCCTCCAGTGACTCAGCAGCTAAATTGGTCCCGACACCTACTGGGAGACTGATGGCATTCCCAGAAGCCCAGCGCATTCCTGGACCGGCCAGCCTGTGTGCGGGTGGGTGGGTGGGTGGGAGTGTGTGTGTGTTTGTGTGGGACTGCGGAGGTGATAATCAGCAGTGGCAGGAGGGACGCAGCCGTCCCAGTCGGGGACTCCCAGTTGGTCAGTTTCAGCTCAACGCCCTCCCGGGGGGGACGGCTCGGCTCTTATTCCCTCGTGAACTTCACTCCATCAACATCTTGTTGGGCTCGGCGGAGCCCCGGCAGCGGGTTTCACACCTGACAACGCTGACGAGAGGAAGGAAGAGGGGAGCCAGAGCCGAGGAGGTTTGGGGGGACCCGCAGGGAAAATCCGACTCCAGCTTCAGCCTTTTCCCGCCTGTTTACCCCCCGCCCTCGTCCACGCAGCCAGGCCGGAGAGAGTCGCCTTGGGAGGGGGGGGGGGGGGTGGGGGGTCAGAGGTGCTCCGGGAGGGTGCTGGGCCATGCAGCCGGCTCCGGATCGGACCCGGAGCGCCGACGCCGACGGGAAGGAGCAGAGGAGGATGCTGAGTGGAGGGTTTCTGCCCCCACCCAGCGGCCAGCCCCCACACAGGTAGGACAGCCGGGCCCCGCGGGGCCACGCGCCACCTTCCAGCCTGGAAGTCTAGAAAAACAACAATTAAACGACTATTTAAAGGGACAAAAGTTTACTTAAACTTTACTTTCAGCCTCTAAGCGAATGTTTACAGCGAATGTTTAAACATTTTTGATGTTAAATAATTATAGTCGTAATAAACGCTGATGTGTTGGGATGGATTTTCACAAAGTTCTAGAGTAAAAATGTAGAAGAAGAAGAAGAAGAATCTCAGCGCTAAACTTTGGTCGCGTGTCAAACGAGCAAATCCAGGTAATTTTGTTCTGCATTTGCATCAACGTTAATTCGCTGCAAAATGAGCTTATTATTACCATTTATTACACACCCAAATGTTTTATTTTAGCTTTTAAAGTTTAACGGCCTTTTTAAAGCCACACCTTTGACTATAATCATAATAATAATCATGTGGTTGTTGCGTAAAGTGAGGTTTTCTGCAGATTTACTTTCTTTTTGAGTCTTTCGGAGGGTTCTAGCCGCGGCGTTGGCTACCTTGAACGGACCCGTTTCTGCCCCCCCAGCGGTGTCGCTGGTGTTGCTCCGCCCTCCAGTGGACGGTTGTGAGTGCAGATGTGAAACGCTGCACCCTCACGTTTGCACGACGGCGGGACGCCGCCGAGCATCGACTGCTTGGCTTCTATTTTTATTCCGTGTCAGCGTTTTCACTTTGACCATCTTGGTCGCCGCGGACCGAATTAGCCGCTCCGGTCCTGACGGGTGGAGGCGGAGTTTCTAGGCCCGCCAGGTGGGTCCAAGCACACCTGGGCCCGGCCGATGACGGAGGGGCGGCGAGAACGGACGGGACTGAGGGAAAATGACGGTCAAACACGGTGGTTGCACTTCCCCTCGTCTCCCCCCCCCTCCTCGTCTTACAGACCCCCACCCCCACCTGCTGCCTCTATATCACCCTGACAGCATGTGACAGCAGGGAAAGTGGTCCCGGCCTATAGCCCCCCCCACACACACAGGTCCTGCAGGAATAACCCCGCCTCCCCCGCTCCTCCGGGCTCGCTTCCTTCCAGGCGCCTTTCGGGTGGTTAGCTCACACCTCTGCTAAGCGCTACAGCTTACGGCTCACTCAGCGAGGTGCTTCTCGTCCATTAATCTAATCCAGCAGACCTTTTCCTTCTCTCCCAGCGCTTCCAGTGGTGACATATTTATTTCCCCGGGCCGGCCGCCGCCACCCCCGCCCGCTTTAACCATGTGTTCATTGCCGCGTTGACGTGGCAGCAACTGCGGCTAATCTTAACGCTAACGGGTTGACAGTTGCGGGTCGTCTTTCACCGTGACGCAAGTCAGATGTAGGTGCCCGAGGGCGCGAGCGGCAATGACATCACCTGTAGCATCAGCGGGAGCCACCTGAGGGTGCCGGCGGCGGTGGAGCACCCGCCCGCGTTCCTGGAGAGCAGAGAGCCACACCCGCGGCTACTGGGAGCCGTTAGCTGGGCGGCGCTGTGCGGTTGATCCTGCCGCGGTGTTGAGTTAGCCGACTTAGCAGGGTTAAGCGTGTGCAACCACGGGGAGGCTCAAACGACTTCGGACCGTATCACTGGAGCAGCCAAACGCCGGCCACGTCGGGGCTTTTACACGCGTATATTTAGCGGTGAGATCTGCGGCGGGCTTGAGCGGGATCCACGGCCGGAGCTAAACGTCAGCACAGGTTCAGGGGTTTTCTCCAGAATCCTGAGTTTAGGGTGAGAAGGGACCTGGGGTCAGAGGTCAATCGGACCCTCGGGGTTAGCTCCCAGTCGCTGCTTTGGCAGCTACACAAGCTACATTTCTGAGCTTTCTGAAGCTAATGCAGTTTGCTGATGTCTCCCCACAGGGAGACATCATATAAGCACTTAAATGTCTTAGCAACAAGATTATGTTAGAAAGGTAGATAAAAAATGACCATGTGATCAGGTGTTCATGTTTAGAGCAGACAAACCTGAATGTTCTTGTTTTTAATGAGGATAATCCTAATTATTGCTCTTCGTGTGTTGGTCTAGAGGATGTTCAGCACCTATCGGACCCTCGTCAGCCTTCTTTAACGTGCGAAGGACAAATATTCAGAACACCTTCAGCAGAAAACCCCCTAAAAATCCTCTTTTTTTCTTCTTGGGAGCCGGTGCAGCACCTTCTCTGGGCTCCGGCCTCTAAGTCCGGCACCGACAGCTGAGCGTTAGTTTGGAGCGCGTGGTCTCATCCCGGAGGCATTTTGCTTTCCTCTCCGGGATGAAAGGCCCGGAAGAGCGCTAATCTAATTTACGGCACCTCCGCCTCTGCAGTCAGCGAACGAGGGAATAGGCGCCGTCGCGGGACCTTAGCTCAGCTAGCATCAGAGCTAATGGTGAAAAATGCTCCGTCCAGGCCGCGGCTACATTTATGTGGATGAACAGGCCTTTCTTTTTCATTCCAGTAGGTCGGAAGCCGGCGGTATCGCATGTCCGTCTGATTTGAATTAAAGGATTAGACTGGGAAGCGTAATTCTCGCGGGACTACGCCGTGGCACCGCTAGTCTGTCACCACCTACACATTCTGCGTAATCTCTTCCAGAAATCCAAAACCGGCGCTCTTTCCCATGTGGAGCCCGTTTTCGGGGGTTCTGCCGGCCCGGGTTCGCTCCCCCGCCGATATCGATGGAGTTTGTCTTATTTTATGAGGTTTTTCGGTCGGGTTTCTCAGAAACTGCGAGCAGACGGCAGCCCGACACCAAAACACGGAGCACGTGAACATGAGACACTGGTGGGTGGCAAACAGCAGCATGAGGTCACCGTGTGTGTGTGTGTGTGTGTGTGTGTGTGTGGTCTAGGAGGAGGCTCCAGTGATAGACGAGACCAGAAACTTTGGCTCCTAAATGGTTTGTCAGCACGAGGCCAACGACGCTTGCAAAGCTCCACGTTGATTAACCTCTCGGCTAATTTATTCTCCTTGGGGGGGGGGGGGGGGGGGGGGGTATTTCTTTTTTTTCTTCCACTACTAGGGCAGCCTGCAGCGTCTCCTCAATCTAACCGTTACCTCCTCTTCCTTCACCCCTTCCTCCTCTTCCCAATCCTCATCTTTTTTTTTTCCTCTCTCTTCTCTTCTTCTCTCTCATCCACCATTCTTTCCTTCTTTTTCCCCTCTCTCAAAAAACCCCCCCCCCCCCCCCCACACCCAGCCGAGCAACACCCCCCCCCCCCACCCCACAACCCCGAACCCCCCCCGACCCCAGACCCCCCCACAAAAAAAAAACAAAAACACCCCGAACCCCAAAGCGCCCCAAACAACGCCCGCGCACCCCGAAGCGGGCACCACCCACACAAGCGCCGCAACCCCCCCCACAAACCAAAAAACCAGCGCACCACCCCAGGGGGAGCCCCCAAACCAAAAACACCCCCCCCACGAGCGCCCCCCCCCCCAAAACGAGGGAGGAGCGCCAAAAACAGAAGAACAAAAGACCACAGAGCGCAGAAACAGCGAGCACACGGCAGCCCCACACCAAAACACGGAGCACGTGAACATGAGACACTCCTCCCTCCCCCCCCCCCCCCGGGGGGCGCGGGGGGGGGGTGTGTGTGTGTGTGTGTGTGTGGTCTAGGAGGAGGCTCCAGTGATAGACGAGACCAGAAACTTTGGCTCCTAAATGGTTTGTCAGCACGAGGCCAACGACGTTTGAAAAGCTCCACGTTGATTAACCTCTCGGGTAATTTATTCTCCTTGGGGGGGGGAGGAGGACCACCCGCCCCCGAGGAGCGAGGAGGAGGAGGAGGGCAGCCTGCAGCGTCTCCTCAAGCTAACCGTTACCGCGGCTTCCTTCAGCCCTTCCTCCTCTGGGGAAACAGGAGCTGGTTTTTTGCAGGACTCTACTCTGGTGGTGTCTGAAACACCCAGGCTTCCATCCTTTTTTGGGGTGTGTGTGTGGGGTGTGTGGGGTGTGTGTGGGGTGTGTGTGGGGTGTGTGTAGGGTGGGGGGGGGAGATCTCCTGACTGGTTTCCTGATCTCTGATGACATGTTGAATAATGTTCATCCAGCCCTTTTGCTAACCCAGATTGTTTATTTGGCAAACTAAATGCTTTAATGACTCTATTTGGGGGGAGGCTCCATGGAAACGTCCCTGGGGGGCCGTTACTTTGAAGCATAACCAACCCATTCTGCCCACTGGATTTATCTTCCCACTTAGACTGAGGTTTAGCTTCCCCTTTTTTCCCGGTTTTTCATCGAAAGCCTCCCAGGGCAGCTGTTGCAAAGACGCTGACTCCGCTCTGGCTGTTTGTGCCAGTCGTCCTGACGGTCCCGGGACAGGAGCCACCTCCCCCCCGAGCCGCCGCCGTGGCTCCCCGTGGAGAGAGAGGGAGCGAGGAGGCAGAGAGGGGCGCGAGAGGCCGAAGGAGGGGCCTTGGGAAGCATCGCCGCGTCACCACACACACAAATATAGCTCTGATGTTGCTGACCACAGCGAGGAAGACGAGTTCCTGAGCTCGTCCCCCAGCTGCTCTCTCTCTCTCTCTCTCTCTCTCTCCCTCTCTCTCCCTCTCACACACACTAAGTCTGCTTGTTTTGCTGCAGAAAGTGGCCTCCGCTGGGTCGTATCTGGGTTTGAATCCCAGCAGCAGCCCGTAAAAACGGGCGTCCACAGCTAAAAATACAAGAACCTGCTTCAGAGCGGCAGCGATGGAGGCTCGGGTGTCAAAGCCGCTACGCTCCTCCGGCCCAGCTCCGGTTACCCAGGTTTAGCACACTTGTGTGTGTTTTATGGGATGTATAGTTGCTGTAGGGTGACTATCTGCCAGGACGAGCCGGCGGTCCGGGTCCAGGCAGCTCTTAGCGCCCAGTTTAACGCGGGCTGTCAGGTACCCGGGGGGCTTTTCTTAGTCCCTGTCAGCACTCTCACGCCACCGCTCACCCGGGAAGACCCCCACGGGTCAGGAAAGCGTTGATAATCCTTCAGAAAAACGCCTGAGCGTTGGATTTACGGCCCCGGTGGCGGTGTGTGTGACGCTAGGCCACTCCGGTCCCGCGTCTCCTCACCCGAAGCCGTTCCCACCCCCGTTTTCACCGCCAGAAGCCGGTGTTGGTCGGGTTGGTGCTCTTCCTGTTGGGAGAAACACCGGCCGGAGTGTCTGAATGTTGCGTTTGGGTTCTTTGCCTCCTTTTGAGCTGTTATGTTTTACACTCCTGGTGGCCGAAACCGGAGCTCGCGGCGCTAGCGTCCACGCGGAGGTACCAGGACTGTTCTTGTCGGCTGATTTGACAGTGATGAAGCAGGTAAACAGGTGTCCTGTTGCCCCACACGTCCCCGGTTTATTCCTGATATCGCTTCATAAAACTGCGCCACTCGTCTCCCGGCAGAAATCCGATCATTTTACGAGCCCATCAAGCAACGTGTGACTTTATGGTGGTTGTCGGGGGGGAATCGGCCGAGGATCGCCAGGGCACCGTAAATCAGGAGCCGCCCCCGTTCTGTGGCTTTGACAGCATCCTGGGGGTGAGGGGTGGGGGGTCGGGGGGTCTGATTTGTTGAAAAGGTGGATTAGGGTCCTTAATCCCCCTCCTGAACGCTTTTCTTCACCTTCAGACGTTGCCGTCGGGCCACTTTGTACAGGCAGGGCAGGAACTAACAAACACAGGGGCCTTCCTGGGGGGGGGCAGGACCTCCGGGGCCGTGATGGTGATGTGTTGCGCCACCTAGTGGCTCCTGTAGAGGATCTTCAGGGCTAAACCCGGGGCTGGATTAGGCCGAGCTGCCGCGGACGGCGACAGTAAAGCAGCGTTTTCTTGTTTTTAACCTGGGCGAGGTCACGTGGAAGCTGCTCGTTTGCTAAAAGGTGCTAATGATGCTACTTTGGCTCTTTTCCTTTGAACGAGATTGAGGATTTTCTCGGTTTTCGACCTCGCGGATGTGCACAGAGTCCGTCCTAATCCGCTCCTGTAACACAGATTAGGAATTCGAGGCGGGAACACTCCCGGATGTTCCCATCTCAGGACCTTTGAATCCATTCTCTCCTGTCTGCTTCGGGTCACACACACACACACACACACACACCTCGGCGTCGCCCAAGCAGCCGTCTGAACTGTTCTGTGCGAAGCCGGCGTGCGCGCCCTCGTGCGCACCCCCAGAACATTCCCACTGTATTTATATTTGCAGAAGTCGCACACTTTGTTGTTGTTGTTGTTGTTGTTGTTGTTGTTTTTTCTGTAGTTTGTGACTCTGAACTTTATGTGGCACAAATGGCTCCAACTTCTTCAGCCTCCTCTACATACCTCCGTCTGTGTGTGTGTGTGTGTGAGTGAGTGTGTGAGAGAGAGTTTAGCCTCTCCCTCTCACACACACCCACACACACGGACCACTTGTGTCTTTTCATCACATGGGCCCCGGCTGCCGGTGCTGGTCAGTAACTGGGAGCCAGCGCGGTTCGCACCAGTCTGAGAGCAGCAGCAGCAGCAGATTCTGGGCCAACGTGCACGTTCTGGCGCCATATTTGAGGCTGGAAGCGTCTGTCAGGCCGTAGAGAAGCAGCCTGACCTCCGTGACGAGCCTTTTCAAGGTCGGTGTCCTTCCGAGCCGCGTCGCTACGCCGGCGCCGCCACGGCTGGTCCGGGGCGGATTTGTGGGAGTCTTTTGTGACTTCCTGTGAGCCGGTGGAGGCTCGTCGGGGCCGCAGACGCGTCTTTGACCTTCGGGAGCGCGTGCGTGCGTCTGCACCCAGAGGTGTGAGGATTTCTGAAGCTTACTTAGTTCCTTTTTGTTCTTTTGCTTCTCGGTTTTCATTTGAAGAAGGCTTAAAATTTAAATTTGAGATAAACGAAACAAAATATCTCATGAAGAAATGACTGATCATACAGCATAAAATACAATTATTTAAATAATATTACCAATAGTTAGCAGGAATTATTTTATTTATTTTTTAAATATCTTATTTTCCCATTATTTTTTAGTCTCTTTTAATATTTTTCTTAGTTAACAGTCCTTTTCTGCTAAAGACGGTGTTTTATCAGCACAAACAACAACAACTTAAATGAGAGTCGTTCTGCCCCAACGTGACTTAGTTTCATTTTAAAAATGAAAACAAAAATAGAGTATCCGAGAAAAAACAACTGATGCACATTTATATTTTAATTCCAGTCGGTCTAGTTCAATGATTTTAGCTTAAAATATTTGGATTCTATGCGTTTAAAAAGCTATTTTCTGGTCTTTTGTATTTATAGTGAGCATATACGTATGTGACCACAATATTTTAGCAATTTATTTACTACATTAATTTGAATAATTCATTTTTGATTAATGTGTTATTAAAGAAGGAAATACATTTTTATAATTTTTATTAAATATCTGTGAGCCCTTTTACTACGAGTTAGTTGTATTTACATTTATGGCAAAGTTTGTACAATTTATACATAACTATTTATTTATGTGTGTGAAATTTTCATGAACCTTTACAACATACAGTAATAATAATAGTATTTTTAAAAAATAGCCTTAATTTTTTAAGATGTTAACACAATTTAATTAATTTTCTACAGGTTTTTTTACAACAAGTATTTTATTTTGTATTAAAAATGTATCATTCTGCATTCATTCTTTTTCTTATTTGTAAAAAACTGAATTTGAGAAGGGAAACTGTTGTTGATTAAGGTCGGCTGCAGAGTTGTGAAGGCCGTCTCGCAGAAATCTGAATAATGGGGCAGATTCAGAGTTTGAGTTCCAGCCTTTGAGCAGCAGGACGCTTCGTAACTCAGCAGGGTTTTATGATGTGGCAGCCTGATTCCAGGCCGCGTCCAAGGTGATAATCTGCTGCAAAATCCAGCTGCAGCAATGTTTCGCAAACTCCTCCATCGATCAGGATTACGACTTTGGAGATTTTACAAATAATCACGATTCCACAGCACATCTGTGGCCAGATGTGGACCTGGCTGTCAGAGGGGCGTAAATATAGAGAGAAAAATCTGTGACGGTCAATATTTGGCTCCAGGCGCACATTTAACCTTCCTTTTTGTGCCTATTTCATTTATTTTAGGTGAGCGTGTGTGTGTGTGTTTTACCACAGTGCCGGCGCCGTGCCCGACAGCGGCGATAGCGCGGCGGGGGGTCAGGCTCCCGGCGGCGTGCAGCAGAGCCAGCAGCTCCTCCTGTCTCCGGCTGGCCTCCAGCTCGCCCAGCTCCAGGCCCAGCTCAGCCTCCAGCACCTCAAGCTGGCTCAGCAGGGCAACGCGGCCACCGGCGCCAGCGTCCTCAATCAGGTCCTCTCCAATGTGGCCATGGCTCACCCCCTCTTCAACCAGCTGAGGACCTCTGCGGTGGTGGGGAACCCTCCAGGCGCCTTCCACGCTGGGGTTTTGGGATTTCCCGGCTCAGCTCCGGCCTTTGGGACCCTGGTGGGTGGGGGGTTTAACCAGAACCCAGGAGCCGGAAGGCTGAACCAGCCGGGCGGAGGGGGCCGGGCGGCCCAACAGGGGTCGGACTACGGTCAAAAGTGCGGCTCTTCCTACCCTGCTGATGCAGACAGCCGTCTCCACTTCGACTTGGCCGAGGGGCCGGCGGCGGCTCCGGCCTCTGCTGCCGATGGGGCGTACTTGGCCAACCCCCAGGCCCAGAACATGAGCGGCGCCGCCTTCCGGGGAGATTTCAACGGCCACGAGACGGTGGGCCAGACCCCCGGGTTCAAAGTCAGCGAACATGGCCTGAATCTCTTCACCTCCGCTGGGCCTAAAGAGCAGTGGAAGGGCCAGGCTAGCTTAAGTCTTACCGACAAGCTGGATCGGGTTTCCAAGGCGACAGATGTGTGGACAGCAGCTGGACCGCCCTTTCTCTCCAGAACCGAGTTGTACAACCCGGAGGAGCCCACGCCTGACCCCAAGTTCAATTCCAGTAGCGGGCAGATGTTCGGCCGCTACCAGTACCTCCACGGGAGCGGGGAGAGCCCGACTCCGGGCACCAGGACGCTCCAGGCCGCCCAGGCGGACGACTTCCACGCCGTGACGCCCAATCAGCTGCCGCACCTGTGTAGCATCTGCAACAAGAAGGTGTACAACCTGAAGGTGAGCCAGCTCTCCTCTCTGATCCCAGAGGAGCCCAAACCCACCATCTGACCCGGGTGGGGGGGGGTCTCCTTGCAGGACTGGGACCAGCACGTGAAGGGAAAACTACACCTGCAGAACCGAATGCTGTACACCAGCGAAGGGTGGGTAGTTTGAAGCTCTTCCCGAGCGGTGTCAGAGGCAGCTAAAGTCAGCCCTGTGCCCTCGTTGCAGCGCCGCCGCCGCCGCCGCCCTCCAGTACGCCATGGGAGGGCCTCCGGACAGAGGCGCCAGCGCGGCGGATACCAACAGCATGGCGTACGCCGCTGCTGCAGCTCAAGGTGGGGGCAGGCTGGAGGCGTCTCCTCGGCCATAGAGACCTTCCCGGTATCTTTAAAGCGCCGTCGCAGACGGCGGTGGGGGTTATTTTTGGGCTTATCCGGGGCCGATGGCGTTTATCTGCAGTGATGTGTCCTCAGAATCAGGTGTTTTCAAACGCACCTCCCGGCTGGAGGTTTAAATTTGTCGCTTCCAGCCACGAGGAGAACCAAATACAGCGTGCGGTATTTTAAACTTCCCGTTTTTAACCTTAGACAGCTGACTCACCAGCAGATCTCGGAATTTATATTCAGAGAATATCCCAATCTGACCCAATCTGCAACTAAATAATCTAGCTTCTTCCAGTACCAGCGCTTTTGTTTTTTATCACTGTAAGTTTCAAATCCTTCCGGCAGATGCGTCCCCGGGAGCCGGCGCTTCGTTCCTGCCAGGCGCAGTCGTGGCGGCCTATCCCGTGCCGGAGCCGGGATTTACATCACATCAGCCGGAACCCAAGTCAGTCTGGAATCTTTCATATTCCGGGATTAGAGTGGTTTGCAGCAGCTGTTGTGACGCAGCAGAAGTACACGCATGTTGTTGTTGTTTAACGTTAACCCTGGTGAACGTTAACCCTGGTGAACACACACCTGTGTGAGCGGAGCAGGTGCGTGTTTAGCGAGTTTGTGTCGTTTTGCCGCTCCAAACACAGGCCTGTTGTCCTGCAGGAGCTCCACAGTAGCTCGGAGCGATAGCGCAACTCAAAGGGAGATAAACAGAGGATTATAGCTAACTGCTGTTAGGAACACAGGCCTAAGACCCCTAAGATACCCCCCACCCCTGACGGCGGGCTAGGGTTTCTGGCTGATGAGAGACCGGTAATCTGATCTAAGGGATCGGGGTGCAAGCGCGCCACATCGGAACGTGGGAGAAAATGTGAAACCGGCCAGCCTCCGTCCCCAGATCTGTTAACATGAATCCTTATTTGCACGAATAAACAGACACGTGCTGGGGGGAGATTCCTGCTAATGCCGGTCAGCGTGATGCCACCGCGGCGCTCAGCGGGTGACGGCCGGGAGCCCGCCGGGCAAAGGCCGGCGGCTGTCGGGCCGGGAGGGGCCGCTACTGTTCCGAACTCCAGCCAATCCTGCGGGTGATATCTGCGCTGTTCGCCCAGCGACGCTCTTGTTCTCTCCAATATTCCAGGTTCATAAACAGCCTATTCCTGGATGTGTTTATGGGCCTTAACTCGTAGTGACCTATATGTGTCCTGGTGGAGGAGGTGTCACCAGCCTGGAGCTGGTAATAGAATTATCACTGTAATATCCTAATGTTGATGACTGGCCAGGAACCATTAGTTTGGAAGGCTGGCTTTGAGCCGGTGGCCATTCCAGATGACCTTTCCTCCTGGAATCAATTAGAATTCCATTTTTTTGGTGTTTTCTTGGAGTTTTATCACATTTTTTGTCATTGGTTTTGCTAAAAGCCGTCATTTGGTAAATGTCTGCACAGCATTTCAGATTTAAATAGCTTTGAAATAGAGGAATTTGGTGTAGCTTTTATGAACGGGCTGGTTTGAGCTGCTGGGCTCAAACTGGGTCAAACAGGTGGTTCTGGGCTCAGGATCCAGTTATTACAAACACACACTGTTTGTGTTGTGTAACGGTGTGATGCACTTATCGACGACCGTTCATACAGTGTAAAGTGTATGTTATCGTTGGCTTTTCCCTCCACAAATTCCTTGTAAAAAGCAGCTCCTGGCGCTGGTTCTGGCGTGGAATTAGGATCCGGCTCCCACATGGGCCCGTCTGTCAGACCTGCCGGAGCGAGAGGAGGGGCGACCAGGCTGCAGCTGCAGAAACGAGATCAGTTCACCGCTCTTCTGCAGCGTAAGGAGCACGAGGTGTCACGGCCGGCGTCTGTCAGCTGCTTTGAGGATCTGCATACCAAAAACAAAAAAAAATCCACTGAACAGATGCTGGCTTGCCTCCGTGGAGCAACATGAGGAATTTTAAGTGTTTTAAAAGTGTTTTACCAGCAAGCGAACTTAAAACTTAACCGAAAAAATGTTGTTATCACCGAAGCTCGACTGTCGAGACTCTATTTTTAGGCCTAACGAGCCGTCCCGAGTGGGGTTGCGTCAGTGAGGTCGGTGCGCAGGGATCACAAAACTCTGGCTGCTAATGCATGCAGATTGTATAAAAATACAATTTTAAAAACATTAATGTTAAAAAAATGAATATTTGCAGCTATTTCCGCCCAGAAAGGTGACGGCCGGCCCGGGTGGTTCACATCTGCAACCTTCCTGAAGGCAGCTGCACGGAGAACGACGTCATCAACCTGGGACTGCCCTTCGGCAAGGTCACCAACTACATCCTGATGCGCTCCACACACCAGGTACCAGCAGACCCGTTGGAGCAGACCGCGCTAACCGGGCCCGCTCGTTTCAAGCCCAAATCACCAGATATGCCCGATCTTTCCGCCTTGACGTCGTCATAAATTACCGCCTGTTTTACAAGTACGTGACAGCTCGGCTCGGCTGCCTGGTGTCAGTTACCAGAACATGAACGTGTCCCCAAACACACAGACTTTCCAACATTCTAAATTTATGGGCTTGGTCACCGGGACCGCCGCTGTGATTTATCGCGTCAGTGAAACGCGATGCTTTGCGATGATTTTAGAGATTTGCGTGTATCCCGTCGTCTGCGCTTTACAAAGATGTTTGTGAATAACGTTGCAGGAAAGCCCATATAGCTGTCAGAGGGGGATTATGTGCATTAATGTCCACCTCCCATCAGGCTTTTCTGGAGATGGCCTATGTGGAAGCGGCCCAGGCCATGGTCCAGTACTATCAGCTGACTCCTGCCATGATTAACAATCAGAAGCTCCTCATCCGCATGTCCAAGAGGTACAAAGAGCTGCAGCTGAAGGTAAGGCTGGTTTCCCACCCGCAGCAAACCTGCCTTCTGTCGGTGTGACCTTCATCTGGATTTTCCGTCCCGTCAAGAAACCGGGTAAAGACGTGGAGTCGATCATTCAAGATATCAGCTCTCAGCGGGAGAGGGAGGAGATGCAGGAGCTCGAACAGTACGTGAAAACTGTGGCTCCGCCCACGACAGCGCGTGCACGAGGCCTTGACTCTGCCTCGTCCTTTTCCAGCTACCTCCCAGAGAGGACGCGCTCGCGCAGCCCCGTCAGCCGCTCGCTGAGCCCCCGCAGCCCCAGCTTCACCTCCTGCAGCTCCGCACACAGCCCCCAGGGGCCGGCGTCCAGGGCAGCCGAGCGGGGCAGCAACGGCGTGGGTCCCCGCCGGGGCTCCTGGGACTGGTCGGCGCATTTCAGAAGAGGCGAGGACCAAAGAGAGCGGGACGTCCCGTGGAGGAACGGGGACAGCGTGGAAGACGATCGGCCCAACGGGAGATCGGCCGACCGCCGAAAGGCCTACCAGAAACCGCTGGAGCACCTGGGCTGCAGACCTGCCGAAGAGCGAGGAGGAGGAGGGGAGGGGAGTATGAGGAGCAGCAGAGACTGGCACCTGCGAGGCAGTCCCCAAGACCGGACGTTCAGCTCGTACAGGAGCATGGAGGACAGCTTCTACCCGAAGTCCGAGAGGCCGCCCAGACCTCCGTACCAGCGGCACGAGGTCAAGCCCAAAAGACGAGACTACGGGGAGTACCACAGAGGGCCCAGGCTTCCGGAGACCACCGAGGAACCCTCTCGCAGGTCAGAGGACAGGAGGCCAAGTCCACCGGGCAGGAGCAGGAGCAAGAGGACCAGCAGGAGGCCCGCGGCGGCAGAAAAACAGGAGCGGGAAAACAGGAGCGAAACCAGCGTAAGTCCTCGGGATGAGGGTCTGGGGGTCTGAGGGTCTGGGGGTCTGAGGGTCTGGGGGTCTGAGGGTCTGAGGGTCTGAGGGTTTCTGTCGTCAGCGGAACCTCCGTCCGTCTTTATCGGGTTCTTTTGTTTCCTCTAGGATCGCTGCTCCAAAGAAAAGTCTGCGTCTCCTCAGGAGAACAAGTCAAAGGAGGCGTCTGGTGGAGAAACTGTAAGTAGCATTTCAGACTTGTGTTACGCTCAGCCGAGCAAACTTTAGCAGCTGCCCTCTTCAGGTTCCCGAGGCCAAGGAGAGTGAGAGTGGAAACGAGAGCGATGAGGAGTGCTGGTACCCAAAGAACATGGAGGAACTGGTGACTGTAGACGAAGTAGGAGAAGACGACGACTCCATTATTGAGCCAGACCTTCCTGAGTTGGAAAAGTTTGTGTCCTGCCCTAAAGGAACAGCCGAGGGCGAAGCAGCAATGAAGGAGGAGGAAGAGGAGGAAGAGGAAGTGGCGGGGGAAGTACAGAAGACACCTGCTGAGACGTCCATCCAGGACAGACTGAGCTCAGAGGCTGGAGAGCCGGCAGAGGCCACTGGAACCCAGGAACCAGAAGCTGGAAAACCGACGGAGCACCCAGGGCCTCCGGAGCTCAGCCACGCCCCCACCCAGGAGCTCAAGGACAAGCTGGAGGAGACGTCTCTGGAGGACAAAGACGAGGCTCCGGGAGAACCTCCGCCACATCACGCGTCTGTGTCCGAGGAAGCGGAAACCGTGGAAACCGTGGAAACCGTGGAAACCGTGGAAACTGTAGAAACCGTGGAAACCGGACCTGCCGCACAAACGGCCAAGCTCCAAGTTCAGCCCAGACAGGAAAGTCTTAACAGAGGTAGGAATGAGTTCTTACACACACACACACACACACGCAGGGTGTATCCTGCTGTCCCTGCTCACCAGAGTGTGGCTCTGTCGTCCCCAGAGCCCGAGGTCCCCTCTCCGTGCCTGGGGCAGGAGAAGGCTGCCATGGAGCACAGCATTCCTCTGGGTAAACACCCGAATCACGCCCGCGGACGAGTTCTCACGTTGTTGTCCCGTGGCAGCGTCAAGTTCACCCAGTTTTCAGACTCTTGATGGCTTCCGCCCGCATGAGCTGCCCCCCCACCCCCCCGAAAATTTTTTAAATTTTTTAAATATTAAAAAAAATTAAAAAAAAAATTTTGTATAAAAAAAATAAAAAAATTAAAAATTAATTGAAAAAAAAAAAAATTTTAAAAAAATAAAAAAAAATTTTTTTAAAAAAAAAAAAAAAAAAAAAAAAAAATTTTAAAATATTTTTTATTTTAAAAAAAAAAAAATTTTTTTAAAAAAAAAAAAAAATAAAAATATAAATAATTTTTAAAAAAAAAAAATTAAAAAAAAAAAAAAAAATTTTTTTTAAAAAAAAAAAAAAAAAATTTTTAAAAAATTTTAAATTTTTTTTTTTTTTTTAATTTAAATTTTAATATTTTTTTAAAATTTTTTTGGTTAAAATAGGGCCCCCCGCCCCCCCCCCCCCCACCGGCACTAAACCACTGGGATTACTGGGCCGCTCGCTTCCTGGCCCTGATCTGTAATCAAGATGTGAAAGGCACTCCCGAGAGTTGATCATTTATACGATAATTATAGCGAGAATGACATGGCTGGGCATATGGGTCGGGTGTGTGTGCATGCGTGTGTGTGTGTGTGTGTGTGTGTGTGTGTGTGAGACAGAAACATTGGGGGATCAGCGAAATCCCACAGGAATGGTTAGTTTGTCATTAATCCCTTAAATAATTGCAGTTTTGTGCTTTTTTCCCAGTCCTAAATATTAAAGACTTGATTTAATTTTTCCTGCATGGGGGAAAAACAATAAATAAATAAATCAATCAATTTTAGCCCTTTTTAGGCAGGAGGTGGGTGCTGATTACGTGTTTGTGTTGGTCTCACCAGGAGTGGAGTTCGTGGTTCCCTGGACTGGGTTCTACTGTCAACTCTGTGGGTTGTTCTACACTAGCGAGGACACGGCCAAGGCCTCACACTGCCGCAGCACCGTTCACTACAGGAACCCGCAGGTACACACACACACACACACACACACACAATCCCTTGTCCTTGGCTGTGCATCAGTGCAACCTGGCCTACGAGGGCCCCTAACCCAGCAGGTTTCCATCCTGGAACTGGGACTGGGTGGGCCAGCCCTGGTTTAGCACCTCGGGGGCCTGTCTGAAGCACTCTGAACGGGCCCTGAACGGGGCCCCGCTCACTCTGGTAGCAGCGTTTTTACACCACCTGTTACTGCGATGAAAAGGGACGTCTTCACAGTCACACTTCAACTTCCCCCCCATAAGTTGGGGGGATAAAAAATATCTGCAAAGAGTCAGTTATACGAGGTGTCTTAAAACACCCTAAAAGGTATTTTCTGTTCGTTTTTCCAAGTGAAACTCAATTAATCGAAGAACAGAAAAGCAGCAAACACACACACGCACGCGTGCTGTGATCCAGACACGGAAATGTTGCGACTGTATCAGGTTTCTGATTATTGTCCATTCACTGCCAAGACATCACGCATTTCTTTGTCTGCAGCAGCACAGCTGAGGAGCAGCGAGATCCCACATTTGATGGATTAAATTCCATGTGTTTTACGCAGCTGTGCTGTCCGTCAAAGCTCTCCCTCGCTCTCTTCCTTCTCCATGCGTCAGTCTTGTTTTATTCTGCTCCCCAGAGGGGTCCGAGCTGGAACTGAGGGGCCACACCCCGCTCTGCTCACCTGCCCGCTTGTAATTATTATTTTTCCCTCCGTCCATCAACAGAAATACCTGAGCCAGCTGGCAGAGGAGAGTCTGACGGGAACGCTGGCCAAACAGTCAGCTGTGCAGTGACCCCGGCTTGACCTCCACAGAAAGGATGTGTGCATGTGGGACGCTGCTGCAGGGCTGCATTTATGCAACGACCTGCGTCAGCCAGCGAGGACGTGAAGACTGGCGCTGGTTCCGACGATCCGATACCTGGGAATACACAGTTTCAGATGGGCTCGGTCGTGTACGAGCCCAGTGTCAGGATGCATCGCCAACCAACCAACTGTCTTTCTTTCTTTCTATGTTTTACTCTCTATTTTCTTCAGACGTGGATTTGAAGAATACTGGAATGGCAACAGAAGTGGCTTTGACCGGTTAATTTATTACTAAATTATTTAAAATACATAAATGACTTGAAATATGTCAGAACTTTTCTCAGTGAAATAGCTGAGGCAGATTCTCAGGTTTGTTATCTTTGATGGATAGATTTTGGTGCATTTGGCAGTTTATGTATTTATTTATATTAGGGTTGTCTAGATTTGTTTTTATTTAAGCATTACATTATATAGGAATTGTATTGCCCCAGTTTTGGTTTAGAAAAAAAAACTTGGTATGAGTACTCATTTATTAGAAAATTAATTGGAAAATGGAGGAGCAAGGGATCATTTTTTAATCAAAAATAAGAGAGTTTGTTGGAATGTAGCAATATATTTGGCCTTGGTGTTCGGGTCGGTAGTACTGGTCCCCATACTTTTTCAGGTTCATCTTTAACAGAAAGCTTCAGTGTAAAAACTATATAACAATCCCACCAACACACTTTCTGCAAACATTTAATAGGACCATTGACTGAATTTATTCACCATGTGGTGTTTCATATCAATGTATTATGTTCACACGTTTTTTTTCAAGCATACTGTGAATAATCAACATGCATTTTGTCCAAAAACTTGAATAAACAGTTGAAACTTGAGCGGATCTTTGGGTTTTTTACCGCTGGAAATACCGAACGGATGGGCCACTGTTGTCGACGAGCGCCCCCTGGCGGCGAGACCGACAACAGCGCACGTCCATGTGTTGGTAACGGATGTCTTGTCCTAGCGAACACCTCTAACATGGCGTGTTGACGCAGAAACTTTAACCTGCGGCGACATTGTTGATCATTCCAGATCTTTTTGGATAAGGTCTGTGCTTGTGATAAAGGGGGCATAAAACACAGAACATGCCAGAAGAAAAAAAAAAAAGTTCCATGCTGCGTCCTCATTGGCTGCCTGCTTTAATAATACCATTCGGCTCAGCCAATCAGAGAGGGAAAACAAAGGCTACGCGCCTGCGTTACTGGGTAGATATATCGAATACGCCAGCGTTAGTTTCGCTATTTTAAGCAGGAATTTCGGAACGGTCAGTGGCTTTTTTCTTATATAATCGGCACGGACAGCGCGATATAAACGCACATTTTCCCGTGTTTTATCGCTTTTTTTGCGTAACTACATGACGTAACGTTTCTGGGGAAAACGCGAATGCTGTAGCAGATAAACATTCCCCCCCGACGAGTATCCTTTTTAAACACGTCTTTGGTTTTTATTATTTTCTAGGTATCGGTGTCTTAGTGGTGCCTTTGGCTGAGGCGTCGCTCCCTTGACGCAGCTCTTTTTAGCTGAAGAGCCAAGCTAACGCTAGCCTTTGTTTACCAACACAGCCGAATGAATGAGGGGGAGGGGAGGCTGTTGCGTCGCTAGCGGTCTGCCTGCCTTTTCCTACAACATCCGTTGTCTTTCCATCCTTCCAGATTCCATTTAACGTCTCTGGTTGCAGTTCGTGCACTCCCCTAAAAGATGGCAACTGACTGCGAGGCCTGGCTGAACGCGAACCCCGTCGGTAAGTGTGCAGGTGGAGGAAAACCTGGCGCTGACTCGACTGCTCGTTTTGGTTAACCTTGTGCTCGGATTTAAATGTTCCCTGCTTAATTGGCTCTTGCACACAGCCGGTTTTGATGTCAAAATGCGCCAGCAGCTGGAGGTTTTCTTTGTTTGCTCTTCTTCTTCTGCACAGACGCAGCTGACCTGAGCGACTTTGCATCCGCAGAAGAAGACAACGGAGGACCTGTCCCTGGCTGCAGACACCTCAACGAGATCAACGGAAACTGGCTGCCCTCCTCCAGCAGCAACATCCAGGAGGTGCGCCTGAAGGCCAAGGCCAAGCGGAGGCTGAGGAAGACCTCCTCCAGGGACTCAGGCCGAGGGGACTCCCTCAGTGACAACGGGGACGTGGTCAGGGGGACCCCCGTGGCCCCCGCCAGCCCTAAGTGCAAGCTGCTGGACAGGAGGTCCAGATATGGAAAGGGACGGGGTTTGCCCAAGAAAGGTGAGAAGATGGCGCCCGCGAACGAGAACTTGTGGTGTTGTGGTGGCGACGTGCTGTTTGCCGCATATCGGTGGGCCGATGGAGGCTTCAGCGCGCGACATAAGCTGCTTAGTTTTGGGCTTCTTAAACTGTCTGCAATCTGTTACTGACCCCAGAGCTTCAGCTGTTGGTGTCACACCCCCGTCGCCCCCGCAAGCAGCACATTTGATAGGTGAAAAATTGAAAAAATAAATGTTTTTATTGCTCCCAAAGCCCAGAGCACGGCGACGAAGGTCTGCGCCGCGGTCGTCCGGGCCTGTAAACCTCGGAAACATGACGCTAACCTTGGTTCTCCCCCAGGACATTGCCTGTGGTGTAACGGCGCCTCTCTGACCTTTGTCTGCAGGAGGGGCCGGAGGCAAAGGTGTGTGGGGCAGGTCCGGGGAGGTTTACGAACCCGAGGAGGTGGATAAGAAGGATCCCAACTACGACGACGCTCAGGTACAACCGTCGTTTCCCCAGAGGAATCTGAACCCGGGTTAACATCTGGGGATGCTTTGACAGGAAGACTGCGTGTATGGGACGTTGGTCCTCCCGCTGGACCAGAGGGACTTTGAAAAGACCGTCACGCCGGTCGTGCAGGAGTACTTTGAGCACGCAGACACAAAAGAAGTGCTGGTAAGCGTGGGGGGAAACGATCTGATGTTCTAAAATCAGAAATGCGCCTCCCACACGCGCGCTGTCGTTCCTCACATCCAGGAGCAGCTTGCAGAACTCAACCTGGGGGCCCACGCGCAGCAGATGTCCCCCTGTTGGCCGTGTCGCTGGCGCTGGAGGCCAAAGCCAGCCAGCGGGAGCTGACCTCCAGGCTGCTGGCCGACCTGTGCGGGCCCGTGCTCACCTGCCGGGACCTGGAGAGCGCCTTCGACAAGCTGCTCTGGGAGCTGCCCGACCTGGTCCTGGACACACCCGGAGCCCCTCAGGTGAGTCCTCCACAGTCCAGCGCAGGCTCAGTACGGCTTTAGTTGATCTCTGTCCGACTCGGACAGAACACACACCGGGCCACTTTTTTAGCTTTTTCTTGATGCTCTAAGATTTTGATCAAGAAATATTTGTTTCTGATGCTGAACGGTTGAGAGAGGCTGGTGGAAATGATGTGAATTACCTTTTGAGCACACACACTACACACACACATCACTACACATCACACACACACACACATACACACACACACACACCACATTCGCCTCATTCTTCTGGGCCGGGCCCTGGGTCAGATGAGATAGCCTCTGCTTTGAGCGCAAACAATGATTGTGTTGAGCGCAGGCTTTGTACAGTCCAGAAGAGCAAATCCAGCTCTTTTTGGTTCCCTGAATCATGCGGACGGCACCGTAAACAAACACACACACACACACACACACACACACACACACACACGGGTGAGTCTGAGGCCTTTCTGTACCATCGGTGTTTTTGTGGGGCCTCTAGTTCTTCAGAAGGGGAATTTTTCCCGTGTGTGTTTGTTCTCTCAAAGATTTTAATGGTGTTGAATTTGGTTTTTGGAATTTGGACATTTTACATACACAGAACTCTAAAAATAATTCAAGAAAAGCCCCACCGGATCAGTTCGGAACAGAGACTCTAGAGTTCATAAAGTCTTTTGTATTTTTACCTTCTGCTGTGTTTCCCCTGCAGCTGGTGGGCCAGTTCATCGCACGCGCCGTTAGTGACCAGATCCTGTCGGAGAGCTACATCGATGGCTACAAAGGCAGAGTCAACTGTGAATACACCAGGTATGTGGTTTCTACTCCCCTCTTTGACTGCTTATGATGATGAAAATATACATATAACTAAATATAAAAGAATGTTTTTTGAAATGAGAAGTTAATGAGGTTATTGGGCAAGCTGTTGCGCCACCTAGTGGTCAGTGAAAACACTGCTGCTCCTCTCTGATAGAAACTGAAACGCTTTTATTAAAATGGCTGCGTTTGCCCCTTTTTTGCTGGGTCCTCTTCCAGGGCAGCCCTAGACCGTGCAGAAGTGCTGTTAAAAATGAGTCTTGGTGGGCTGCGCATGGACAACCAGTGGGGGACGGGGGGAGGCCAAAGACCCATTACTCAGCTCATTAAAGAGGTCGGTTGGAAGCACACCCAGTTTGTCTTATTTTGGCCCAGGCTTAGCCTGTTTGTCTGTGTCCGGCTGACTTGTAACCGAGTGTGTCTTGTCAGATGAACTTGCTGCTAAACGAGTACATCCTGTCTGGAGATGGAGAGGAGGCCGAGAGGTGTCTAAGAGACCTAGAGGTTCCACATTTCCATCACGAATTTGTCTACGAGGTAAAACCATAAATAATAACATCTCAGCCTGACCTTAGTGGGAACAGTTTAGGTTTCACACAGACAGCCCTTCATCTGTATGGAGAAGTGAATTTCTACTTGACGGCGACTCTGAGTTGACGATGCGTCCTCCCGCAGGCCATTGTGATGGTGCTGGAGTCCAAAGGAGACAAAACATTCGAAATGATTCTGCACCTCCTCAAGTCTCTCTCCGCCTCCTCCGTCATCACCGTGGACCAGATTGGGAGGGTACGCCGCCAGCCCGTGTTTGGAGTTCTGCGCCGCGGCTAAGATCATGTTTGATTGCGATGTTTTCTCCTTACAGGGTTATGAAAGAGTCTACATGGACATCGCTGACATCAACATCGACGTTCCCCGCGCGTACTTCATCCTGGAACAGTTTGTGGATAAGAGCTTCAGTTTGGGGATTATTAATGTGAAGTTAAGAGATCATTGTCCCAGTCGGTAGGAGCCCGTCAAATACACCTTTGACTCTAAATCATGCTATGTTTTTTTCCTTTGTTTATTAACGCCTGTCCCCTGTCTTTACTTAGGGGCCGGAAGAGATTTGTGAGCGAGGGAGACGGTGGTGTTATCAAACAGGAAAGCTGCTGAAGAGGCTCTTTTGTCTGCCAGATTTTCTGGAAAGAACAAGACAAAACTACTTTTATACTGGCGCATTTTGAAAATAGTTCATGACAATATTGTTCCATTTTATTAGTAAAAAGGTGTTCCTCTGAAACAGAGTAAAAGCTATAAGTCAACTTTAGAAAAATGCACTTTTGATTGAAACTAAAGTAGATGACCTTCTACAAGGCATTTTAGTATAAACTATGACATAAGCTAACCGCTAAAGTGCCACACTTCTCAGTGTCAGTCATTCCGCATCGTTTTGTACGCTGTCCCGGTTTCACTGCCATTCCTCCTGTGTTTTGTAGAAAGCAGTGTTTGTACAGAGATGACTGGTTTATCTCAAGAGCTTTATAAAGTAGTGAAAGGGGGCACGTACTAGTATGTGAGCTACAATACTGCCTCCCAAACTAGCTGCTGTTTCTATGCTGTGCTTGACTTATTTTCCTTTTTACCCCTTAAATTACACAAAGATGTCAACATTGAGGGTTTTAGGATATGAGTGTGATGCAAGAAGGAGAAAAAAAGGTCATCCTAATTCAAAACATGGTGTTCAGAGGGTTTATTTTTCTATCTGAGGATACTGATATGTGAAAATTTACCACATATTGCTCCTTGTCATTAAACCACGGAAAAACAATGCGAGGTGTCCGTTGTTGTTAATGGCTGTGATTGGACTTTGCATCCATCCCCTCTCAGACAGAAAGGAAGCCAGTTCCTGGAACACCAGCAGCAAAGTATTGCTGACGTTTGGAAAGTCCTGTACGTTCTCTACTGCTGCTGCTCCTTCATTGCCAGTTCCTGCTGTCTGACAGCCTCTTGAGCCTCCATCTGCATCTTCTCCAGTTTTTCCAGGGTCACCGATTTGAGCGGAAGCAGTTTTGGCTTACACAGTACCATGGTAGGGACATCTTCTATGGAAAGCTGACCTGTTGGTGAATAACGGGCGATTTCACTACAGTTAAACAGCACAAACACTGGAGGTAACAAAAGATTATACGAGCCTCTAGCACATGGCAAATATAATTGGATTTATCAACAAGATGGGGGGTAGAAAGCATTATAACACATACTGCAGGAGGCTTAATGAAAAAAACAAAAAACAAAACAGACATGCCCACTGACTGGCGCTGGTTTTTGCACATTTCTGTGCAATTTACTTGGCCCAACAAGAGCCACAAACAATCATTTTTAGTAACAAACGTGATCCAAATTCTACAGTGGTACAAACCTTTCTTAGGCAGGACTTCTCTTAATACTGGCTTTACCTCTGGCATCGTGACCCCCGTGTGCCTGCTAAAAGGTAGTATCGCAAGATTAGCACACGATTTCGTCAAAACAACAAACCAGACTTGAGAACAAAAAACACGAATAGATCTTGGGACATGTATTGGGGCTAGCCATAGCTAGCTAGCTGGTTCATTTAAATTGCATTTTAAAAACACATTTGTATTATAATAAACTGAACCTGGCCAGTGGTAAGTAGACACCACTGTCGTCTGCAAAAAGAATAATTTGTTACCGTACCTTCAGCACAAACAGAAGATTACTGTTGCTAAGCCGTGGTTGCCAAACCACTGTTGCTAGGTTACTTCTTCTTTGCTTTATTTTTTGCCCTGTGTGTTATAGCGGCACCATCAGGCTAGTTTTAGAACGACATTGTAAAGATTCTACATACGAATGAGGGCCAGGTGAATTATGTCAACATTTTTTCGGCTACTTTTGCCGTTAGATTCGTATTATCCTGTTTTTCAAGTGGTTGACAGCTCTAGGGTGGAAATATTTTGTGGGACTTTTAACTTTTCGGAGTTGGCGTAAATGTCTCGTTGGGTCCCGGAGTTCTCGCGATAACAGGGGGAGGGCGTGCAGATGACGCAGGTTGGCTGACAGAGGAGGGAGGGGGAGTGAAACAGCAGTGAAGGAAAAGAAGAGGAAGCAGCGAGGATGGCGGAGTCACACCTCTGAAGGTAAAACAGTTGAATTACTACACAGGCGCCGTGCGTTTTGCCACTCTAACAGCCAGACATCTCCGGAGATAACGCCGCTGTTAGCCAAAAGACAATGCGCGTGAAACCCAGGGGTGTCATTTCGCCTTGCTGAACAGGAACGCACTCTTTGTTCAGCTTCGGAATGGCCGCTGTTTTTCGGTGTTTTATTTTTTTTCTCCTCGGTTAATACAGCGTTAGAACGACAGTGGGGTGGTGGGTTGTTGTGGTTAACAACGTGTGCGCGTCCCGATTGCCCCTTTGCGCGGCCACCCGCCGCCCCATCCAGCGGTTCTCCTGCCGCTGAGGCGCTGCTGTGGAGATTTCCCCCACCCGAGCTCACGACGGACGGGTCGCTGCGCGTCCCGACAGCCGCTGTGTTCGGGGCCTACAGATATAGCTAGCTCACACTGACGTGGAAGTGGTTGTTGACAGAAAATCTGACAAATATTCCTTAGCCACATTTGCGCAGTCTGTCGCGTCCAACAGCCGACTTGTGTTTTATTGTGTCATCCTACCGGGCTGTGATTCTTTCCCGTTTAGTACCTATTAGCTAGTGGGCTAACTTGCTCCTTGGCTGATGTTAGCTTGCTAGCAGTTTGGCATACCTGGCATTTACTATACGAACGCCAGGATATTATCCCTACGTTTTTCTCAGTAATTATTAGTGGAGTTATTAGTTTAGGTGTCTGTTAGTTTTTCCTCTAAAGCCAGATTGTTGGAAGTAATGGCAGCGGTGTGTTTTCCTCCAGTTTTCCTGAACGCTGCTAGCATGCTAACCCCAGCGTTAGACATTTATGGCTCAGCTGGGAAAGACAATCGGTTGGTTTGTTAGATAAACAGTATCTAACATGCTACTTTGCTCTCTCGGTGTCAGAGGGTAAATGTCACTTTAATGACCCCTCAATACCGTTAAACGTGGAACATTTTCTTGGGTGGCCATGTTACGTAAAGTCACTTTATTCTTTTCCATCTGGCTGTGAAGTGGATTTATTTATTTATTTTTTGCACACTACCTTTTCAAGCATTTCGTTAGCGATCCTGTAGGTTAATTTATCTCTGTTGCTTCATCCTCCTATATAATCTACTGTGATAACACTACTAGTCTGGTTCTGTAGTGTTTGCAGTTTGGGTGGTTCCATATTGTTTGACAGACTTTTAGCTCGAGTTCAGAGATCTGATAAATCTGAATCTGAGGAATGTTATCATATCTGTGTATAATTACGGTGAGAGATTACTCATAAATCGCGTTTACTTAGATAAAGGGAGAAAAGTCAGCTGAAAGTCTGAATTGTAGTCTCTCTTTTCAATGATGCCTAGAAGCTGCGCAGTCAGAAACCGGTCAGTTTTCAGAATCAAACATCTGCAGCAGGTTTAGTTTTAAACTTAAAGAACTAGGGACTGGTGTGGGACGTTACTTGTCTAATCGTTTCATATTAGGTGTGTCTAATGCACCGTCCCGATGCACAGGTCTGCCACGTGCATTGGACCCAGCTGCTGGTTTAGAGTACAACAACTTTGGTGTTGTTTCCATATATTTTTGCTGTGCATTAAGCCAACAATGGGAGAGAATTTCTCCATTGTGCTGCCAAGTGTCATGTGGAATGGTGATGGCTGTCATTAAGGCGTTACAAAAACAACCAGGACCTAAACTCGCTCGTATGGCTTTTCAACTTTGTATCCACCCTGTGATTTCCTTACTCAGATTTAATCAGAAAACAAGACGCGTGCAAACACAGATAAATCTATACAGATAACCTTTACGTGCAGCTTGCAGGGACAGAGAGAGCCCGGCCATAAAAGGCAGTGGCGTGCAGGGTTTGGTTTACAACGGGCTGCTCTGGCTTTGCTCATCTGTTCGGGTTTTATTTCCAACCCAAAACAGACCTGCACTGCTCACAAACTCCGTTTTTAGTCGCATTAATTCTCAATAACAGCTCCGGCCGTCACCCCCACGTTTCTTTGACTCCAAAGGTCATACGCGTGTGGTGGTGGGGGGCTCGGTGCTTTGAGGTGCACCTCTGAAGCTCACCCCCAGCACTTCTAACCTTTTCTCTCGGCTCTGATCCCGAGCCCATCCTGGCTCTTCTTCCGCAGCTTAGCCTGTGTGTGTCCAGACACTCTCTGGCCCGCTCCATCACGTCCGCGCTCCATCGGTGGGGCGTTTGGTGCCGGTGTTTTCAGCAGCAGGCTCGTGTGATGATTCACTTTGCTTTGATCGCACATGAAAAACTCAGGTATCAGGTATGAATGTCTCTTCAAAGCTGCTAAAATTCCATTCAAGGCAATAACGGAGAGATCGGGGTACACAAATGCGTTCTTTAGGATGCTTTTTCCTGCCTGTGATTTGGAGCGTTGGCTCCTGAAATGCGCGAATGCTGGTTGAGAACCCGTTGGTGCTTGCCGAGAAAACAATTCAAATTACGAAATCCTGGAACTCACCTCCCTGGTCTCTTTTCCCCAACAGGAATCCTTTAGGGAAGTTACCAGATCTCTGCCGAGAGGATGAACCCGGCCAGCACCGCCTGGACCCGGAGGCCCTGAGAGCGGATGCGGTTCAGACCCAGAAGCATGTGGCTGACGAGCTCCACCATCCGGCGACTTCAAAGGGTTCTTTCTCCTGTTGCATTTTAACCAAGTGGACCGACGTATCCAGAAAAGCCCCGTCCACACGGCCTTTATGCTCAGTTTGAGGCATAATCCCACACGTGCCCACCCGGACGGGGATGTTTCCACTAGAAGCCTCCTCGGCTGTCGTCTTCTTCCCAGAGGAGTAACCTGTCAAGAGGGACGCCCATGAGCAGCCCAACCGCGTCAACATGAGCAGTACTTTAGGCAAAGACAAGGAGTTGAAGGAGAAGGACCCCAAGTGTGGTCCGGTGGGGAAAGAAAGGGACAAGGAGGCCAAGGCTCTCGCTGGCTTAGTGAAGGAGGGGGGCAAAGACGCTAAGACCAAAGGGAAAGATGCCAAAGAAGGAAAGAAGGACACCAGCAGCTCCACCCCGGGCGTTGCCTTCTCGGTTGACAACACGATAAAGAGGCCCAACCCGGCGGCGGGGACGCGCAAGAAGTCCAGCAACGCCGAGGTGATCAAGGAGCTCAACAAGTGCAGGGAGGAGAACTCCATGCGGCTGGACCTGTCCAAGCGCTCCATTCACATGCTCCCCACCTCCATCAAGGGAGTGACGCAGCTGGCCGAACTTTACCTGTACAGCAACAAGCTGCAGAGCCTGCCGGCCGAGCTGGGCTGCCTGTCCAGCCTGGTGACTCTGGCTCTGAGCGAGAACTCCCTGACCAGCCTGCCCGACTCTTTGGACTCTCTCAAAAAGCTGCAGATGCTGGACTGCGGCACAACAAGCTGAGGGAAATCCCCGCCGTGGTGTACCGGCTGAGCACGCTCACCACGCTCTACCTGCGCTTCAACCGCATCACCGCCGTGGAGAAGGACATCCGCAACCTGTCCAAACTCACCATGCTCAGCATTCGAGAGAACAAGATCAAACAGCTGCCGGCGGAGATCGGTACGAGGCGTGCCGCGCCGCGCCGCCTCCCGGCGCTCCCAGGTTGGCTCAAACCCTGAATGTGGCTGTGTGTTTGTGGTCCTCCGCAGGGGAGCTGTGCAGCCTTGTAACGCTAGACGTGGCCCATAACCAGCTGGAGCATTTACCCAAGGAGATTGGGAACTGCACAAAGATAACCAACCTGGACCTGCAGCACAATGAACTCTTGGACCTTCCGGAGACTATAGGTGAGCGCCTTTATCTGCCCCGTGCTTGCTTAACAGCGAAAATGTTTGCCTTTTCCTGTGCAGAAAAAGGTCCTGGTGGAAGGATTGTACGTGTAATGGTCTCTCTGTAGGTAATCTGGCCAGCATCAATCGCTTGGGTCTGAGATACAACCGATTGTCAGCCATCCCCAGGTCGTTAGCCAAGTGTCGGGAGCTGGAGGAGCTAAACCTCGAAAACAACAACATCTCCGTTTTGCCGGAGGTGAGTTCAACAAAGCGCGATGACGGGTTAACCTGCGCTAACTGGACCCGTTAACCCGTCGGCCATCGCTGGCATAAAAACAGATCGGGCCTGACTCGTGTTCGCAGCTGGCGGAGCAAAAATGTGGCGTTCTCGTGCCAGAGAAAGCCCACAAATGCATAAAAACAATTCTCTCTCTGTCCTCTTTTCCTCATGCATTCTTTCTCTTCCCTTCCGCAGTGACTGGTTACAAAAACGGACATCATAAAAAAGAAAGGCGAACATATTTGAGCAGTTTTCACACGCGGTTCGGACCGACGGTGCCGATACGGCTCGGGATTCCGTCTCATCGCTCACTTTTTGTGCTCCACCAGGGCCTGTTGTCAAGTCTGGTCAAGCTGACCAGTCTAACGCTGGCGCGCAACTGCTTCCAGTCGTACCCGGTGGGCGGACCGTCCCAGTTCTCCACCATCTACTCCCTCAACATGGAGCACAACTGCATCAACAAGATCCCCTTTGGTATCTTCTCAAGGGCCAAAGTCCTAAGCAAGCTCAACATGAAGGTATATCTGCTGCATTTCAAATGTTATGTCCACTTTGGCCTTTTTTTAAAAAAGAAACATGTACCCGAGCACACGGGGAAGCATGATGGAGGAATAACTGAAAAGGAGGACCGTCAGATGGGCGAGGAGGCGACAAAATCGCTTCCCGGTGCCAACTCTGAGAGCGTTCCGTCAGCAGTTGTCCACAGTAACAGATTCATACGTGACTCATTATTTAATCATATTTACTAAATGTAAAATAAAAAGGCACCATCCAGCCCGTCCGGCCCGCCAGAGGTGCCTAAGCAGACCGCACAGCCACCTTCGGGAAGCTGCTCCGGCTCCTGGAGGAGCCACCTTTAGCCCCAAAGACAAACACAGGCAGCTTAAAAAATAGATCTTTGAAGAGTTTTCAACTTTTTCCCACCCAACGGTTAACGGCATTTTAGACAACGTCGTTCTGCTGGTACTAGCATTCATGCTAGCAGGCCGTTTATGTAGCAACACAAACAAACTCAGAGTTTAATGTCGCACACGTGTTGTTAGTGTACACATTGAGTTTACAGTGAGGTATACAAGTCAGCCTGATTGCCCAAGCAGTAGCGTCCTGTTGACCTCTCTCACCGTCCCCCTGAGGCTGACAGACCGTCTTTCCTTTGTCGTCCTCAGGACAACCAGTTAACGTCTCTGCCACTGGACTTTGGCACATGGACCAGCATGGTCGAGCTTAATCTGGCCACCAACCAGCTCACAAAGATCCCAGAGGACGTTTGTGGATTAGTCTCTTTGGAGGTAACTGGCGTTTCCGTGGAGGATCGGTCCTACTCGCACATGCGCTCGTTCTCATTTCCATCACGGTGAATCGGAGCCAGAGCTGTTTTTCTGGGAAGTCTTGCACTGGCGGTTTCACCGCTCAAGACCTGGTGGCGTTCCTGGGAAACCACCAGGGAGGCTGCTTTCTGAATAAAGCAGGAGGGCTACCCAGAAGCCCCCCCGCCGGGGCGGACAGACGGGAGCGCCAAAGCTGCGGTTATTGTGTGGAACGGGGCTAATGGCTGCCCCCTGCCGGTTGCCGGGGTCCGCCACGAAGCAGGAATGTTGCGGCGCAGTGGCGCATGTGTGACTAATCAAAATAATTGGCCGTTCCGGGAATCTAATCACTCTCACCTGAATTGCGAAATGAAGGTGAGCGTTTTTCTCCCCGGGCAGCAGCGGTGTAGCGAGAATTCAAGTGAATCACTGCTCAGATTCCCTAAAAGTCAGCGCGGAAGAGTAAACATGCTCCCCGTTTCCTTTTTTACTGCAGATTCAGGGCTGATTAATCAGGCCTGAGATGAAAATAGCTCCGTCTTTCTGGCCAGAGCCTGAAGGAATGGGGGGATAAATATTGTCTGCCCCCGTTTGAAGGCCGCGCCGAGGCCCTGCTGGGCTGAACCAGATGCAACCGCTCACTCTCGGACCTGCTGCGGTGTCCTGGGTCGCGTCTCACGTTGGGTCCCTCGTTCAACAGGTTCTAATACTGTCTAATAACCTCCTGAAGAAGCTGCCCCACGGCATCGGGAACTTGAGGAAGCTGCGGGAGCTGGACCTGGAGGAGAACAAATTGGAATGTCTACCCAACGAAATCGCTTATCTCAAAGACTTACAGGTGAGCTTCCGCTAACGCAGCCGCAGGTTTGCCAGCGGGGCTCTGACGCCCCCCGCCGGGTTTGCTTCCTCCTCAGAAACTGGTGTTGACCAATAACCAGCTGACGACGCTACCCAGAGGCATCGGCCACCTGACCAACCTGACCCACCTGGGTCTGGGGGAGAATCTGCTGCAACACCTTCCAGAGGAGATCGGTGAGTCCGCCGCTGAGCCCCGTTGCTCCCGGCGTTTGTCCGCTAACCCGACCCCCCCGCGGCTGTCCTCAGGCACACTGGAGAACCTGGAGGAGCTGTACCTCAACGACAACCCCAACCTGCACAGCCTGCCCTTCGAGCTGGCCCTCTGCAGCAAGCTGTCCATCATGAGCATCGAGAACTGCCCCCTCAGCCACCTGCCGCCCCAGATCGTCGCCGGCGGCCCCTCCTTCATCATCCAGTTCCTGAAGATGCAGGGGCCGTACCGCGCCATGGTGTGAGCGGGGCGCCGGCCCGGGCCCGCTCCGGCCCGGCTCCAGACCCCCCTACCTCCCTAATACACGTATCAAACCCCGTCAGCTGGCACAATCGGCGTGAGTCCAGGGTGGCGGAAAAGACGTTTGCTTTTATCGTTTTGGGGGCAGGAACTAAACATATCTTTGGAGACTCCGGCCCGGCTCGCTCCAGGTTTTTATCTCCTCCTTCGGGGACCCCCCCGGCCGCTCGCCGTTCATCCTTCATTCCAACTCCTTCAAGAGGAACAGATTTCAATCTCTTTTGCCAAACCTGGTGATATATAAAGTTGTGTATATGGAGTAACTGTGAGCCGCGTGGCGAGTCTTCTAACCATATAACGCGCGCGCCCATTGCCAATGTATTTACAGTAATTACAAGCATCTATTACGTGAGCAAGAATACCGTCGTATGCAAAAAAAACCCACAAAAAAAGTCTTTGGAACGTCACGTTTACTGTTGCTGCCATACTTTGTCCTCTTGTTATATTCTCTTCTTTTATTATACCCTTTTTTTGTATCACCTTCAGCAGGATAACTTATGTTAACGGCATCTTGACCAGAGAGAACAAAGGTCTAATTATGACGCGTTTCTGGTTCTTTTGGGGGCTCGTTTTTTTTATTTTGGATTTTTTTTAACTGTGCCTGTTTAGATTGATCCGCTGGCTCATTTCTAAACACAACTGTCCATGAAAATACAAAGATGTAAATTATTTTGGTGACTTTTTTTTAAAATTGTTGTTACATTACTGCTGTTTAGCTGTACGGGCGGAGGCGAAGCGGAGCGGTCTGTCGGAGGGGAGCCAAGCGAAGCGTCCTCTCCGCGCTCGGAGGCGTCCGATCTGCTGTTCTCGGGCAGCGGCGAGTATTCGGGAGACGCGTCGGTGATGGGACGGTGGTGCGTAAACAGCCCGTTTGAGACCCATCTTCGCTATCTTTACCTTCAGTGTTGGGCTGCCGTTAATCATCCACAACATATCGAGCGTTTTATTTTGTTGTTGTTGTTTTTTACGAGCTCCACCAGCTTCACCAGAGGTTGGATGGTCAAACAGCCGACAGGCGGCGCCTTTTCTCTCTCTCTTTGGTCCGTAGTTCCACAGCAGGAGATGCTGATTGGGTTCTTTAAATTTGTACATGAACCTTTGTCGTGTTTGGATACCTTTTGTCCCACACTGTCCCAGCCATGCTGCTGCTGCTGCTGCTCTCGTGCACTTTTTTTTTTTTTTTTCCTTTCTTTTGGAAAACAGTCGTCGGTCCTCCACAAACCTTCACGGTAGCCTCGCTCGGGGGAGCGCGTTCCACAAGGTTCTTTCTGTTAAAACCAATGGCTAATCTTGTACATGTGTATTAATTAAATGTAAATTTTGGGTTTTAGTAGCTAACGTTTTTTTATGTGGGAAGCGTCGGCTCATCCGCGTCTCTGAGATGATTCCATCTCTGTTACAAGGCTCAAATCAGGATTGTTGATTTGGAATCTTCATCACGTGTGTGTGTGTGTGTGTGTGATTTCAGGTGACTGTACAGAAAACCCTTTGACCCGTACTCTTTTCTGAAAGCGCCCGTCTGCACCTTCAGAGACCTTTCTGCTGGAGCGGCCGGCCCAGCAGCCGGGAGCGTTTCTGCGCCTCGGACCCAGGAAGGGGGGTTAGGGGGCGTGGCGGCGGCGGCGGCGGCGGCGGTGAACCTACTGTTCTTTTTAGATCAAATCACTGGGAGAGCATGTGGGAAAACTCAGAATGCGCATTTGAGCTCCACGCAGTCCCAGTCGGGGACGGACGTGTGTAAAAGGGCTTTCTGTGTTCAGGCGCTGCATTCCTGCGTTTTCTCTGCGTTCGCCGGGCTGGGAGTGTTTAGGCGCCAGCCACTGTGTGACCGCCTTCAGCCAGTACTCGGTGACGCGCGAGCGCGCCGTGGCCCCTCTCTGCACCCCTGTCATGTGCCATCTGGGTGGACACCTGTGTGTGTGACACCCCCCACTCCCACCCACCCACAGAGGACAATGGGAACAGATTGTACTTATCACATCCAGGAATGTAGTTCCAACCGGGCGGAGGCGCGCTCACACAGGCGGCCTCCACCAGTACTGGTGCATCCAGCAGAATCCCTGTTCTTCTTTCACCTCTCATCCCCTCTTTTCTCTCTCTCTTTTCCGGATCACGGCGCTTGTCTGATTGTTTTGTACACGGAACAAGCGTGTCGGACGGACGTTTGAAATTCCTCTCCATCCTTCTGGACTTTGTTTGGGTGGCTGCTCCATGTGGAAGCGTCATAGCGGCAGACAAGCAGCCTTAACGCTCTTCTTCTCTTTTTCTTTTGTTTTGGCGCCTTCCTCCTCTCTGCAGCCACCGACTCCACTTGATTCCTGTAATTCCGGCTCCGGCCTCCTCAGTATTCCTTCTTCTGTCGCTTAGATGAGTGCTGTGGGCTCAGAGGAAGGTGGCTTTGGTCCTGAACACCAGAAAGGACCCACACCAGAGAAGAGATGAAGCTGATTTTCAGCACCTAGAAGCTTCCTCTTCTTCTTCTTCTTCTTCTTCTTCTGTGGTTTGATGTTGGGGGTGGCATTTCTGGGCACCAGATTTTACAGACAGATTCCAGGTCATCCCTCCGTCCCTCCACCCGTCTTTATACTTTACCAAGCAAAACCTTTACAAGCCTTTCAGCAGCTCGGATAATCGCTCTGTTTTTCTTCGAGGTCGGCGAGGGGATGTGGGTCCGCGGCGTGTTGCCCGACGGCGGGTCGGCTGTCTCCTGAGCGGTTCAGCCGACGCAGACGCGACTACCTTCACGCGAGGCTTCATGGCCGACCGCAGCGGCCATGAAGCCGCCTGAGGCGTCCCTACCTGTGTACATACACACCTGACTGGCTGTGGGAGCTTTGTTTGGGACCAGCAGTGCGACGGTTTGTTTTCCTCAGCATCCTTTTGTTGTTTCCTGGCGCATCTTTACTGAGTGTTATTATTTGGGGGGGAATTCTGCTGATTTGTGTGTTTGGTCGTACATGACTGAATCAGTGCCGCCCTATTGTGAGACAGGTGTCCTGGAGCAAATAGTTGCAGAGTGCCACTTTGCAAAAATCAGTGCAAAACGACCATGTTTGGTGATGTTCTGTATGTACATACATCTTTTTAACTGTAATAAACCGATAAATATTTACAAATTTACTGGTGTTGCTTGTGTGTGTTTGCTGCAGGAGGGATTGGCGCCGGAGCGGAGCTAGTTCGCCATGTTGGAAATCAAATATAGTTTGATCAACAGTTCCCAAAACACTGCTGCACAAAGAGTATGCGGGTGTGTATTCTCTAATGGGAATAATAATGGAATAAGACCGAGGCAGAGGAGCAGTGACGGTTCGCAAACGCAATCATTTAAATTCTTGTGTGATGGTGAACATCTATGTCGGAAAATATATAATTAATCACATTTATTTAGTTTTGTTGCTCAGCTTAAGTGAAGACAATTATTCACGGTTTCATTTCTGATGCCGGTGCAACAGCGCCCCCTGGCGCCCAGTCTGGGGTACTGGCGTGTCTCAGTCCGATAACGGGATTCCGCCCTCTGACCTGAGGTCTGACCTCCCTCAACGCAGCCTCTTCACCCCCTGCGCGCCCACCTGTGGCTGATACACACATAAAATAATAATAAACACATATAAAATAATAAACCCCTGCACTTGTCTCTGATCTCATCCGCAGCCGTGATGTATTTTACTCGCCGGAGCGACGACAGGTGTCACTGTATCCCTGCGCTTCATCCGCTCGCCGGCACTATTTAACTCAAGAGTGAGTGAGTGAATAAGAGTTGGGGTAAGTGAACGAGTGAGAGAGGGTCACCCTTGGTAAATGAGAGTGGGACTGTGTGAGCGTGTGTGTGTGTGAATGAGTGTATTATTTTACGTGTCC
Organism: Tetraodon nigroviridis; assembly: GCA_000180735.1. NCBI lineage: Eukaryota > Metazoa > Chordata > Actinopteri > Tetraodontiformes > Tetraodontidae > Tetraodon > Tetraodon nigroviridis. The sequence goes on along the minus strand of CAAE01014637.1, from coordinate 174,518 downwards.
TGCACAGCCTGTTGAAAACACAACTGACTGCTTTATTGCAGCTAAATTCCACAAACACACACCGGCGCCTGGGGAGGATGGTGCAGCTCTTCATCAGAGGTGAGGAAGAGTAGCGGGATGTTCCTGCAGAAACAAAGGTATCACGTCACCCACCAGCAGCCGGTAAATCAGCCTGGGGCGGCCTGCCCGGGGCCCCTGGTGTGGCCCAGGACAAACGCAAACGCTGGCAGAAGAAGCTGAGTTTGAGCAAAGGAATAAAAGGTTCCTGTCGGCTCCACGGCGGCGGCTGTTGCTTAGCAACGACGCCTCATCAGCCGTCCGAGCTTGCGCCGGGGGTCAGGACCCCTGTGACCTCTGGACCGACTGGAGCAACATTTGGAGGACCCAGGAACGACGAATTCAGTTACATCAGCTACATCTGAATATGCGCAGCGATAAAATGTGCACAGATATGAAACTATGTGGTAAAATAAGCAGGTCGGAGTGAAATATCCCGACCTGCGCGAGCTTCCTCCTCCTCCTCCTCCTCACGTCACATGACCTCCCTCTCCGGTGGAACGGGGACCCGGGCGGCGGTGACACGGCTTATAAGAGGGAGTGGCGCTCCGCTTTCCGCCGAGGACGCACACTCCCCACGCAGAGCGCAGCGCGGCCGCGCCACGGATAACATGATTAGCGCCCCGGTGGCTCCGTCACCGGGCGCCGCTGGACGCTACGCAGGGATCCTCGTGCGCGCACGGAGAGCGGGAGCACCGGCGGGACGTCACCCGCCACATGGACCTCGACTGCTTCCAACTCATCTGCGTCAACAAGTTCCCCGTCACGCGCTTTTCCCGGCGCTGCCGCGGCTCCGGAGAGGTTCCTCCATCGCTCTTCCGGGCTCAGGTAAGGAGATCAACACTTCCGTGGAGGAAGAGCAGCAGGTAAAAAGTTGCCGTCTTCTCCGGGTGTGTTTCAGATCTAGGCATGACCGAGAGGAGCCGGGAGGACACCAGGAGGACACCTGGCCCCCTCAGAGCCGCGGGGAGCCCGCGGGGCCGTCCCTGAGCCTCTGCCGCCATGGCGCCGGACAACCAGACCAACCGGACGGTGGGCGAGGCGCTTCCCTACAGCCTGCAGATGTCTGTGCCGCTCACGGTGCTGGTGGGCATCATGATCCTGCTGACCGTCTTCGGCAACGTCCTGGTGGTCATCGCCGTGTTCACCAGCCGGGCCCTGAGGGCCCCCCAGAACCTGTTCCTGGTGTCTCTGGCTTCGGCGGACATTTTGGTAGCCACCCTGGTGATGCCCTTCTCCCTGGCCAATGAGCTGATGGGCTACTGGTACTTTGGCGAGGTGTGGTGCGAGATCTACCTGGCGCTGGACGTGCTCTTCTGCACCGCCTCCATCGCCCACCTCTGCGCCATCAGCTTGGACCGCTACTGGTCCATCACGCAGGCCATCGAGTACAACCTGAAGAGGACGCCGCGGCGCATCAAGTGCATCATCTTCATCGTTTGGGTCATGGCGGCCGTCATCTCCTTCCCGCCGCTGATCACCATGGAGAAGGAGAACGGCAAGGAGGAGCCGGCGTGTAAGATCAACGATAAGAAGTGGTACGTCATCTCCTCCTGCATCGGCTCCTTCTTCCTGCCCTGCCTCATCATGGTCCTGGTCTACGTGCGCATCTACCAGATCGCCAAAAAGAGAACCCGGGCTCCCCCGGGAGACAGGAAGCCGAGGCCCGCGGCCAAGACGGCCACCGTGGACGTGGCCGACCGCAAGGAGAACGGCCTGGGCGGCGCCGAGGCCCGGCGGTGCCAGGAGAGGCTGAAGGAGGAGGAGGAGGAGGAGGACATCGAGCTGAAGGAGAACCCCGGCGGCCCCCAGGAGAAGGGCCAGGCCAACGGGGTGGACCTGGAGGAGTCGTCCTCCTCCGACCACAAGGTGGACATGGCCTGCTCCATCAAGAAGAAGACGCCCAAGGGCAAGACCAGACTGAGCCAAATCAAACCGGGCGAGGACCAGGCCCCGACGCGGGCGCCCAGCACCAAGGCCAGCCGCTGGAAGGGCCGGCAGAACCGGGAGAAGCGCTTCACCTTCGTCCTGGCCGTGGTCATCGGCGTCTTCGTGGTCTGCTGGTTCCCCTTCTTCTTCACCTACATGCTGAGGACGCTGTGCGAGTCCTGCCCGGTGCCCGACACGCTCTTCAAGTTCTTCTTCTGGTTCGGCTACTGCAACAGCGCCCTCAACCCCATCATCTACACCATCTTCAACAACGACTTCAGGAGGTCCTTCAAGAAGATCCTGTGCAGGAGGGACACTCGGCGCTACGTCTGACCCGCCGTCTCTTCCTCCCTAAATGTCACGGTATGGCCAGTCCTCCATGGCCGACCCCGTGGCTGGGGTTGGGGACCACCAGCACCAGCCCCGTGTGTTGGTTGGACCTCACCCGTTGGACCTCTCGACGCTCGGTTGTACGTTACTGGTTGAGCATTTGCTGTTGAACACTTCCTCTTTCTTTAATCTCGTCGTCATGGTTACGGTGCTGTGCGGTCTTAGTTCATGTGACAGTAACAGAAGGCGAAGGTGAGGGCGAAGAGGCGCAAGAAACCCCACCGAGAAGCGCTTCTACCCCGGCGGCCCCCCCCCACCCTAGAAAACCAGTCGTTTACTTGTGAGGGAGTCGCAGACTTGAGCCAGAACAGAATATATGCAAACCTGCTTTGGAATAATCCTGCTTTGTCTTCAAATTAAAGCCATTTTCACAGGTGTGTGCTTGTACTTCCGGGCCCAGCAGGTGCAGGAGCGACGGTTGCCGGTGGCCGCGTGCGTCACCGGGGCCCAAAACCGGCCCTCGGCGCAGGACCCGGCCGACTGGTCTCCCTCTCTCTCTTTATTCTGCACATCTCTGGCCTCTGGGAGGGCGTGAAAGAACAGCAGAGGGACTCGTCCCCGGCCCCGGTGTTCCTCGGCACGTTGGCAAAATGTGGAAAACTGTGAGAAAAGCCAGTGTGTCCCGTGAGCGTGTGTATTTGTGGCGCACGGAACACTGGGAGCCGGTTCCCCCCGGAGCGGCGAGTCAGTCCGTGTTTACTTTTCTGGCTGATTAGATTAAACTGGGAGGAGGGAGTAAACAACAGTCAGAAACAGTCAGAAACAGTCAGAAACAGTGGAGACGAACCAGCGCAAAGGTAACGAAACCCTGGGAAGCTTCCGACTTCCTCCCATCGGAACCTCCGGCGACAGGCTCAGAGACGATGGCAGCGTTTGATCACCGGACATTTTTATGGCGCCGTTGTGAATAAAACACGTTCGTGTTCATGATTAGCAGCAGCCGCGACCGCAGCCGTCGCCATGGTAACAGTGATGCCGGTTTGTACATGCCCACAGAGATCTGTGGTCTCGGCCTCCGGTCGGCTGTTTGGTCACCAGGTTTTCCATCCGTTTCATCAAGAGTGAACGTTGGAAGTTTTATTTCCGGGTTTATTTTTTATTTCTCTTTCCTTTTTCGCTTGTAAGTCAGCCCTGGAATGTTCCTGTTTTTCCCACTGTCTCTGCGCCGCTCCCTGGTGCCGGAATACCGGCGTCAGGAGGGAATTTGGTGGCTTCAGACCTGATCAGCTGGTTCCAAACTGGGGATTTTTGCGTTCCAGCTGATCAGCCGGATCCCTGCTTTGGATGCTTGCGTTCCGGCTGCAGCCGCATGCAGGCTTTGGCACTGGTGCACGACTTCCCATCCAGCACGTGCACGTCTTCCCATCCAGGGTGATGAAGCACAGAGGCAGCCAGATGAATAAAGGTGCACGTTGTCTGGTCTCCTCCGTGTCTGCGTCGTCTGTGCCCCGAGAGGCAGCGCCGATATCATTAGGCCTACGTGCTCGCTGACAGCCTATGAAACACACACACACACACACACACACACACACACACACACACACATCATTGCCTCTGGGATCTAGGACATGAACCATCTGCACGTCCCTTTCTCAGGCTTAGTATGCTCGCTACTGTAACCACCAGAAAAACAGATAAAATGTGTGTGTGTGTGTGTGTGTGTGTGTGTGTGTGTATGGTGTGTGTGTGTGCATGCCAGCTTTGGCTGTGGTTAAAAGGTCAGGTTCTTGATGAATATGAGCAGCCCGTGTGCTACATGCAGCACGTTGTCCTCCTGTTTTTCCTCCACAGACCCGTTTGAGGCCCACAGGAGGACCATCGCCCCACACACACACACACACACCCCACCACCACTGATGATCGGTGTTGATCGGTGTAGCGCGGCGTGTGTGTGTGTGTGTGTGTAAGGTGTAATTCAGTCAGCTGATCAGCCCTACAGGCCTCTGGCTCCGACCGCAGACACACAACAACACCGGGCAGCTGATATTTCCCCGGAAAATAATTTGCTCTGACAAATCTGTTTCCCAGAAAGTCATTAGGATCCGGAGCGATCGGAGGGTGAGACGGGTTGATGCGAGACGAGCCGGAGCTTCCTCGGAGCCGTGGAGGTTAAAGGAGACGATGGAGCAGGAGCTGCTGTCGGAGCCTCGTTATGCACAAGTGTTTACCAGAGGTTGCAGATCAAACAAACGGCAGGCGGATGTGGAGGATCCAGCACGCGCCGCCCGCCTCTAATTACCGCCAACGAGCTGCTCTCCTCGTCGGAGGGGAACACGTGGAGCCGCCGGGGCGTCTGGGGGCGGCTACGCCTGAACGCTCCGCAGCAGCGGAGTGTTTTCTGAAAAACGGCACGTCGGGAGGCGTTTGTGCGACTGTTTTCAGCAGAGGGGAAAAACACAGTAAAAAACACGGGACGTCTCATCCGAACAGAGGCGGATGTGTGTTTTTATCAAACGCACCTGGTTCCTTCGCCTTCACGGTTCCATTACTGGTCTGTTTATTCTGGGAAACCTGTGAAGCTGTTTCTCATCACTGACTTTCAGAGGGGAGGAAATGTGGAATCAGTCATTTGTGTCTGCGGTGAAAGAACCTCGGACGGTAAACGTCCTCCGGTCAAAGCGACCACGTTTAGCTCAACCTTCACTTTAGGGCTTAAATCTGTACGTTCACGAATAGACAGACTTCCCTCCTGGAAACCAGCCTGCTCGGCTCTGCCGCCAGTCCTCCATTTCTATCTTTATTTATCCGACATCATCTTCTGAAAACAGCCTTTAGCGACGCCTGAAAAAGCCTCCCGGACCAACGGCGGCGGCTCCATGAATAATGCAGGCGTTCCACGTGCACGTTGCAGGTGAAACCAGGCTTGAAAGCCTGAAAATTACACAGGGCGGCTGGATTATGTCGGCAATTATCGGTGTTGTGGAAAATTGTGGAGGTTGTGCCAGTGAGTGGGAATCCGAAGGCGGCCGAGGGCGATCCGACACGTGGGCGTGATGGTCGTCCAGGGAGGTGGCGCAGGGCCGGGTGAGCTCCAGGACGCTCTGATGTTGTGAACACAAACAGCTGATTGGGAGCAGAGACGGAGGTTCAGGTGTGGACGCGGAGAGAACGGACGGGTCCGTCCATCCACGGAGGCCCGGTCCCTTCGCTGGCGCCCGCACCTGTTCTGCTCAACCCAAAGGTTCCCCTTGTGACCTAAAGGTTCCCCTTTTGACCCAAAGGTTCCCCTTCTGACCCAAAGGTTCCCCTTCTCAGACCCAAAAGGATCCTCTTTTCAGACAGCGAAAGTGATCAATCTTTTAGTGGCCCAGACGAGCAGGCCCATATTTTATGTCGGAGCTGCCGATTATTGGGTCCCAAACACAGTATGAGCTGCCGTGTGTTTATGTGGGAGCTGCCGTGACCCCCTGGCAAACACACACACACACACACACGGAAGAAAAACCAGCAGCATTTTCTCTGAATAGCCTCCGTTTGTACTTTAAACAATGGAGAGTGTGTGTGTGTGTGTGTGTGTGTGTGTGTGTGTGTGTGTGTGTGTGTGTGTGTGTGTGTGTGTGTGTGTGTGAGAGAGAGAGAGAGAATATGGGTGTGTAGTCCAGGGTGAGTGTGCACAGGTAAAGACAGGAAGTTAAACGACAACAACACCGTCACCGGTTGTCTTTCGCTTGAATCCAGCAGGTTGTTCCTCCAACAGGAGCCGCACAAACTGCATTTGTATTCAATCAGTGTGTGTGTGTGTGTGTGTGTGTGTGTGTGTGCTGCGAATGTGTGTGTGTGTGTGTGTGTGTGTGTGTGTGTGTGAAAAGTGTACTCCCGGCCCCCCTCTAACCTACTACACAAGAGAGAGAGAGAGAGAGAGAATATGGGTGTGTGTCCAGGGGGGTGTGCACACACAAAGACAGGAAGATAAACGACAACAACACACTCACCCGGTGTCTTCGCTTGAATCCAGCAGGGGGTGCCCCCCACACGCGCCCCACACACCTCATTTGTACACAAACACTGTGTGTGTGTGTGTTTGTGTGTGTGTGTGTGTGTGTGTGTGTGTGTGTGTGTGAGTGTGCGGCGCGAGAGCCTGTAACACCTCTAACCTCCCCATGTCTCCGTCGGTATTCTCACTTTCCCCGTCGTAGCGTGCTCGTGTGTAGCGCGTCATGTGAGTGTGTGTGTGGGTGTGATGTATGTGTGTGTGTAGTGGTGTGTGTGATGGTGTGTGTAGATGTGTGCGTGCGTGCCTTAGCCCGAGGAGGCGTCCTGAGAGCAGGGAGAGAGAGAGGCCGAGCTTCACCTTTGACCTCTCCTCCATCCTCCTCTTCCTTTCCTGTCCCATGCGAGATAAGAAGACGAGGGAGGAGAAGGTAGGAGGAAGAGGAGGAGGAGGAAGAGGAGGAGGAGGACCAAGGAGCCAAGCTGCGGAGGAGACACCATCTGGTGCCGTTGCTCCCTTTAATCCTCGTCTCACTGTTTTTTCTTTCTTTTTTCTTCTCCTTCTTGTTTGTTTCCAGGGGAATTATTCCGGTCTGTGGGGGGTCGAGTGGGGGGCTCTTGAGTCCGGCACACGCCTCCATTCCACGTGCACGGAACCAGTTCCCATCTCACAGCCCCGTCAGCCCACGTTCACCTCCAGCCGTCACTCATCCTTCACCACCGTCGGGCCAAGGAAAGGAAAGATCAGTTCAGAGCTGATTTACACTGATAATTCAGCAGGTGTTGAGCTGTGTGTGTGTGTGTGTGTGTGTGTGTGTGTGTGTGTGTGTGAGCGTGTGTGTGTGTGTGAGGGAGGGAGATGGCGTCTGTCCAGGGTTCCACAGTAGTCAGTTCTCACAGGATTTACAGTCGTCCTGTGGGAAATAAACGATAAACACGACAAACAGTCAAAGTTATTCCGGAACCTCCCACACCAGTCCCTCCCCTCCCCTCCTCTACTATCCTCTCCTCTCCTCACCTCTGACCTCTTCTACTCCCCTGTGTGTGTGTGTGTGTGTGTGTGTGACCAAGCGGAAACTTTCAGCCCAGATATAAAAGCGGCCGGTGGGATCCAGGAAGAGACTCCTTTCATTTCCACTCCCGTTGCTCCACTAGTGGACGTGTGTGTGTTCCTTTTCTGGCATGAAATTATTCACAGTTGTGTGTGTGTGTGTGTGTGTGTGTGAGAAGAATGATGCCAAGTCAGCCCCACGTCATCGGAATCTACAGATTCACCTTTCCTGTTGAAAGGCTCCTGTCAGGTTTATTCTCCTGTGTTTCAGCGCTCCTTCCTGCACTCGTTCTCCCCCCTGAAGCGAGTGAATATTCACTTCCGTTTTCCTTTCTCTCTCGGAGGGCTGAGAGTCACAGAGCAGCGGGATTTAAATTGAGTGGTGGTTGAATTTCTGAAATCGCTCAGTCTGAAAGGCAACATTTGAAAACAAGAAAAAAAAGAGAGAAAAACTCTGAATTCCACATCCAGCCGGTGAACATCCCTCCATCATGAGGTGGTTGTGTTTACCGCATCCATCCGAATCCAGATCCACTTCAGCTCTGCATCACGTCCTGAGGGAAACGCGAGTCTCTGGGCCGTCCAGACCGGGGCCCCGGCAACAGAACCAGAGGTTTGGACCTTAGCGACGGGAGCTGCTCCAGGGTCGGGAGGTTAACCGGAACACCTGGAGCCTCCGCTGGGAGGGATGGTTAGCGCTCGCCGGAGGAGAGGAAAACCCTCCGGTCTTTTCAGTTTCATCTGCTCAGGAAGTTGCGGCTTGTGTTGCGTCGAGCCCGGCGGACACGTCGAGGCCGCGCTTCAGATGGACCCGCAGATCTCGAAATTCCAAGAAATTCAGGAATTCGAAAAGGCCGGCTCCACAACAAGCTCATTTTCTCATTTTGCAGGCATTTATCACTTCAGCGCCGCGGGTGGGCGGCTGCTGCTCGGCTGCGGTGGTGCTGAACCCGCCAGAAGGCTGTTTTTCCTGCCAGAGCGACCACGCTCGCTGTTGATGGGAGGTCAGCGCAAACACGCCCGAGCGCAGCCTGATTTGCATCAGCGACTCGAGCTGCTTCTGTCCTTTAATACGACACAAACCTCACACACACACGCTTGCTTCATTGCAAATGTGTATTTATGTCAGTGATCTGCCCCCCCCAGCCTGAGCCATAACCCAATCAGCCTCCACTCTTCCCCCTCCGCTCTTCTTCAACCCAGAGCATGAATTTCTAATTGGCAGGGAGGCTTTTCTCCAAGGAAGCTTGGCTCCCTGCAGCATCGGCCCCGTGCCTGCCTGTTTCCTTCCAGCTGGGGCCCGTTTTCATCGTCAGGGGCCCCGACGTGGGGCAAATAGTCGTCACATCTCTCACACCTCTGCACCTGATTATTTTCCTTTTTTCCCACCTAAACACTCGCCTCCAGGTCGGTTTCCCACCTCTGTGGATCCATCTCGTCGTGACCTTTTTGGTGCCACAATGACCTTTACGACTTCGGCTCTGCAGGCGCCGCTGGAAACGAGGGAAACCTTCAGATGTTGATGCGTTTTGTGGTCTAAAACACCACCGGTCTCTTCTGGGCGACTTCACGTCCTCTTTTCGAGCGTTTAGCTACCTGAAGAGAGCGTTTTGGACGTTTTGTTTTCCTCAAATCAAACCCATTCCATTCTGACTGATGGGAGAGAGGAAGGGCAGCTCGGATGCAGGGAAGCTCGTACACAGAGTGAGAACACCAGAGAATAGATATGAGCAATTATGAATCACCGGGGAAATCAGTTTTATAGCCGCCGATTAAAACCGCAACCACAGCCGCAGAGCCCGAGCACGACGGGAAAATACACAACCCGAAAAAAAGGAAAACCTTTGAAAAAATCCAATTAAAGGAGTGTAGATGGCTGCACCTTCCGAGGGGGGAGAACGAGGGCTTTCTGCTCCACGGCTCGTTTGTATTTCTGCCCGGACTCCTCCTCCTGCTCTCCATCTGTCAGACACCAACAGGCTCCCTCAGGTTCCCTCTTTTTGTGGGTTTACCGGCTGCTGCTCTTTCCCTTCCGTCCTCCTCCTCGCCGCTTCAAACTTTTGCCGGGATTCAGGCAGGCTGGCGACGGTTGCCATGGCGAGCTAACGGCGGCTGCGCACTGTTTGCGCCTCTGCAGACAGGTGCATCAGCAGCAGCGCCAGAGCTTCCGACTACACGTTGGTGAGTGCAGAGCCAGATTTGGATTTTCCGTGTCCCGCCGGCGCCTTCGAGGCCCCGGTTTGTGTCATGTTCCAGACAGAAAAAGACGTTAGCGGTGGAGAAAAGCAGAAGAGGGAGAAATGGGGCAAAATGTTTGAAAGAATGATGTGAAAGAGAGAGAGAGAAAGAAGGAAAGAAAGAAGGAGGGGGATTCAATCTTCCCCACCACCCATCCTGGCTGTACTCTGGTGGTGGAAGACGGGGAAAGAAAAGAGGAGAAGACAATGAGAACTGTGAGGGGAGGGCTGCTTGTGAGAAAAGATGTGTGTGTGTGTGTGTGTGTGTGTGTGTGTGTGTGAAATAAGAAAAGAAACAGAGAATCCAAATGTGAGGTAAGAAAGATGGAGGCTGCAGGCGGATAATCAGCGCATTAGCCGGGTGGGGCTGTCGTTAGCGTGTGTGTCCGGGTGACTGATTTAAACCAGAGTCAACACAACCAGATTAATGCTGCCGGTGTCACACAGGGGCCCCGGAGCCGGTGCCACACCAGCCCCCGTGTCAGCGTGGAGGTTATTAATGCCGGATCTGCTCCGGCGCTGGGCTCCCGTCGCCTCTTTTCTTGAGGAAAAAGACCCGAATCAGTTCCATGGAAGGTTGCCGTGGAGATTTCCCACACACACCGCCATCGTTCTGTTTTTGTCACCTTGATTTTGTGAGTTTCTGCTCGTCGGGAATCAGATCAGAATCAGTGATGCGTTCGCTGACCGTAGGTGAGGGCAGGTTTAGGCCTCCTCTCAGTCAGATGGAGCTCTGCTTCCTCAGCTCTGATCTCACTCCAGTCCTCCTCCTCCTCCTCCTCCTCCTCGTGTTCAGAACACTTTTCTCAGTTTGCTCCCACTCAGCATCACCAGGAGAGTCCCAGAGCCGAAGAAGCAGCCCTCCGGACTTTGTTCTGGAAGAAACCGAGTCCAAACACACAAAACAAGCCTAAAAAACACAATATTATTTCTAAACTACACTTTATTTCTGTTTATTTTGCATCCTGGTGCGGAACGGGATTTTTCCCGGGTGTGGTTCTGGTGCGAGGCTCCAAAGGTTCCAGGATCCAGGGTCCTGCCTCCGGTGGCCTTGTGTACCGACGCTGCTCCCGGCGTGTTTGACCAGGGAGCGTCGGGATCACGCCGCTGCCGCCAAATGAGGCGAGACGGCTGATTCTGTTTGAGTTGTCTCCCACACACACTCCAGACGCTCCTGCCTGGGGCCCTGGCGGAGGGGGCGGGGCCAACTCCTCTGTCACCGCCGGCAGCGGCCTCGGGTGCCATCGCCGCCGCTTCGCTTAGTAGTGGGAATAAAGGTTCCGTTTGGATCGAAAAGAGGGAAAAAGACACCTCGTTTCCCTCTTTTATTGTCCTTTTTTACTCTTTTCTCTTCTTTCATAGCCGACTGGCGCCTGGAATCCGAGGCTGGAGGACGAGGGGAGGCTTCTCTCCTCCTCTCTCAGCTCCTTCGTTCCTGCAGGGATCACAGGTGACCTGAGCCTCTGCAGGAGTTTTCGGATCACACTTTTCTTTTCCATCCTTCGTTCATCAGCAGAGGATGTCTGCTGGCCCAAAGGCAGAAATCAGAGAAACGACAAGAAAATGGGGGGAGAGAGGGAGGAAGGGAGGGGGGTCGATGAGGAGTTTCATTGTTTCAGGGAAAATCATCAAAAAGAGGAAAAAGCAGCAGCGAAGCAGCTAAAAGTTGGTC
>CAAE01014637.1:145354-162963 GCA_000180735.1 Tetraodon nigroviridis | reverse complement strand
CTGCCCTCCCCTGTGATGGTTTGCTCTTTCTCTCCGTGAGCAGAGCTGCTGTCAGGTGCTGCTGTCGTCCTTCTGCTCCATCTGTCTCCGTCCGTTCGGTGCAGGTAGACGTTCTATCGCTTCCGTGGTCGGATCCCGACGCTCCTGGTTGAGGCTGCTGGAGGAACCAGGCGTTGCAGATGGAGGGAGGCATCTAGGTCTCTTTGGGTGTGAGGAGGTGTGTGTGTGAGTGTGTGTGTGTGTTATTTTATTGTTCTCCATCCAACCATCCACCCTCAGGATTCTGATCTGGTCACATCTCAGAAATAAAAACACGGCTTCTTCCGGCTCTTCGAAGAACAGCCCTCAAACTTTCCTCCTCAGGGTCACCAAAGGTCAACCCTGTGGGCCTGTTTCACCCCCGCCCACCCCCGCTCGTCTGCCAGGTGTGTTGCCGGGGAACCTTTGCTTCGCGGCGCTGCGATTGGTGTCGTTCTGACACACTCGATAGAATAAACAGCCATTAGCCGCGTGTGCGGCGGCGGAACCTCGGCAAACACACACGGTCGGACAATGAAAACAAGGCGATGTTGGCAGGAGCCACATATTTAAACACTCGGCGACCGGAAACTTTAGAAATGTCCTGAATTTCCGGCCGAAAGGCTGGATTGTGTGGTTGTGTTCTGGAAAACGAAACCCTTCCGAATCCCAGATCCCAGAATCCCACAGACGACCTTGACAGAGGTCAAAGGGGAAGCGCGGAAGAAGAGAAAGAGCTGCATCCACCTCCACCTCCACCTCCACCTCCACCTGCATTCTGGTCCGCTCCACATGGAAAAGGTGTCAGATCTAGGGAAAACATCCCGGATGAGCAGCAGCGCCGCTCAGGTAATGGGGGCCACCCGTCCTCGACCCCCCCCCCTCTCATTACACATCCACTCAGCGGGCTGTTACTGCAGCTGCCTGCACGGGGACAAACACGTGGAAACAGCGCCAAACGCAAACGTGAGGGCTAAAGAGCGGATAATGGCCGCCGTCCCGCTCCGTCCATTATTCCCGCCATCATCTGCGGGATGTGGGGACGAACCGGAGGTGCTGATGGAGGAGAACGACCGTCCCGGAGCACAGACGGATAGACAAACAATCAGGATGGTAGCATTAGCGAGGACAAACACACTCGTCCCGACACTATCAAAACAGAGCCCTCCCAAAAGAACAAATAGGAACGGAGTCGCCTGAATGCACCATCTCCTAACACACAAACGCCTCGCCGGCCCAATAAAAGGGCTATTTTGTTCTGCTGCTGATCACATGAGCAATTCCGCTCATTGACTGACGGATGCTCAGCCGGATATTTGTGTGTGTGTGCGCGTGTGTGTGAGAGTGTGTGTGTGTGTGTCACTGTAGGCTGCACACATGCCCTGAAATCATTAGAAGAGGCTCATGACTGTGGCTCCTCTCAACACGTATTCATGTTTAGTTTTGGGATTTAGTCAGAGGGACTGTACACACACACACACACACAAACACACGCACACACACGGTGACACGGTTCCCACACTCTTCCCAGATGCTTCCTGTTTGACCAGGGACCCTTCCCGCATCCCGAGGTCTTTGGCGATGAAGATATTCAGATGATGATCTCTGAAAATGGGACTCGAGAGAGACGAAAACGCTCCGACGGCAGGGAAAACTCAGGAAAACTCAGAAAAACTCAGGAAAACTGAGGAAAACTCTCCTTGATCCTGCCAGCCGTTACTAAAAGTCACCCTCTGTGATCAGCTGAGGGCTTCAGATGGGGGAGCCAGAAACGAAAGGACAGCTTATGTCTGGCCCGTGTGCGTCTGCTACCTCCGCTCCGCACCACCAGCACTCTCTTTCATCCAAATGAAAGATTTTCCCTTCCGTTTGTGTCCAAGCCCAAAAGCAGCCTCCGACTGTGTCCTCAGGTCAGAAATGGAGCTCGAACAAGGAGCGTTTTGGATCCTCCGGCCATGACGTTGAGTCTCATGCTCTTCGGAACAACTTAGCTACAATTTCAGCTCATTTTATTGTTTGTGTTGAGCTGGGAAAGGTTTATTTACTCTCTGGCTGTTTCCTCGCAGCATTAAGACAACGGCGCGGCGGAGCTGCGTTGTTGTTGGCGGCGTCGGGGCTTGAAGAGGATAATTGGTCCCCGACCCGCCGGCGTCCATCATCCTCTGCTGACAGTGACTAACGCTGTTCGGAGCAGCTGCCTCCACACACCAGTCACCTCCACACACCAGCTCCAGTGCCCCCGAACACACACCCACGCAGCCACACACAGCGCCGTCCGAGTGCCACCAAACCTGCAACCCTGCAGATACACACACGTGTGTCGAGCAGCCACTCAGCGGAGTCGTGGCTCACTAATGCGTGTAATTACAGCTCTTTGATCACCTTTGTTTAGTGCTCCGAAGCCCTGAAAATGCATTTGCTGATGTTTCCCTCGTTCCTCCAGCTGTCAGGACAAAATGGAAAATAAAAGTCAGGTTTTTGGCTGGCTGGGGGGGCTCGGGAGTCCCCCAAACCTGGACCTGGAGGACGAGTCCCTGCAGAACAGGCGTGTGCGATACCACGGCAACAGAACCGTTCCGGGGCTCGTTCGCTGCTCTTCTCCCGCCCGGCTGCACACCAAAGTGTGTGTTTGTCATTCCTGACACCTGGCTGGGTGACAGCAGGTTCTCCGGAAGGCCGCTCCGGGAACCACAAAAACGAGACAGAAATCCTGGTGGATTCCTAGTTTCCGTGACGATGGGAAATCGATCACTCCATCAAATCCTCCTTTGGGTAAAGTTCAAAACCGGTTTTCACTATAAAGACATACAAATATTCCACACACACCCATGTTTTCCAGAATTATTGGGGGTGTGGGGGTGGGAGGGGAGGTGTGTGTGTGTGTGTGTGTGTGTGTGTGTGTGTGTGTGTGTGTGTGTTTTTCTCACCACTTCAAACCCTGTGAAAACACACGCTCGGTGAAACGCGGACCCAGATGTGAGATAGAGGTAAAAAAAAAAGAACATTTTGTTCCTTTCTTTGTTCTGTTCATGGCGTCTGGAGCACGTGCACGTGCACATCAAACGAGTTTCTCCAGAACATCCAGCCCGTCGGTCGTTCAGCAGCAGAAATCCAAACGCCGCTGGTTTTGCTGAATTAGCCGCTTGTGTGTTTGGTGACGCTCGGCTGACTCACAGACCTGTGTGATTCACCTGTGCACGTGTGTTTGTGCTCTTGGCTCTTGGTGGTAGCTCGTCGGCCTCCAACATCAGCACCGGTTCCTCCCACATGTTGACGTTACAGCTGACCTCGGCGGCGTTCTTGACCGATCCGAGGAGCCGAACGGGGCTGAAGCGGCCTGGTGCGTTTGCGGACAGGCTGCAGGCACTAAAAAAAAGAAAAGAAAAAGAAAATACAGTAGTTTGATGCCCTGTTTATTTATTAAACTCACAATAGTGAAGTTCGAGCGAGGCCTCGCTCCGCAACAGGAGCAATGCTGCCCCCACCCGGGGGGTGGTGGTACTGCAGCTCCGCTTCTGGTTTCAAGGACCAGTAACTCTGGGGGGCCCAACCAGCCCCCGTTCCTGATTCTCCTGAAGCATTCCTACAAGAATAAATTGTTCCTTTATTTTCGGGCCGATGATTAACAGCAGAAATGTAAAAACATGACATTGGTGCTCTTTAGGTCCAGTGATGGTCTTATCTCTGGGAGCGTGGCCAGCTGAGGGTCCTGGGGGAACTGGGGAACATCATCAGATACGACACCTTTGGCCAGAGGCATCAGGAAACGAGGCCTTCAGCATCCAGCTGATGTTCTTCACACAGGCAGGCGTCTGCTGGGATGTTCCGGCTTGGAATCAGGCTTACAGCATCGTGATCAAAGTCAAACCTGGAGATGACAGAGACACCAGACAACATGGCTCTGAAGACCCAGAGGGAGCAGTAAACATCTGACATCGCGGTCAACTGGAGCTTCCAGAATTAGTCTCAAATTCAATTAAAATGTGGAAACTAATGGTTTCCCTGGTTCGAAGCGGTCGGGTCGCCCCCTGGTGGCCAGCGGCAGTATGGCTGACTGGAGGAAGGTTAGGGGCGTGTTCATTGGGTGGATCTTTGTAAAATTAAAAAATAAATAAAGAAAAACGTCAACACAACACAAAACATGGTGCATATCATATTTATTTTCTAGTACACATATTCAATTATCTGGCGTCAACGTGATGCTATTTTTTAAATCAACCGCTTTTAATAAAGAAATAGATTTTTCCAGTGCAAAATTAGCTAATGCAGTTAAATTAGGACATCTTAAACCTAAAATAGGACAAAAATAAATTTAAAAAAAAGTAGTTAACATGTATAAATTAAATAGGTTTAAAACACTGTTTACGCGCAGGTCCCTTTGCTTTGCATCGACGCTCATGTCCAGTACACAAACCATCCGTATGCGAGCCAAAGTCATGTCAACAGTGTTAATGGTCACATAAAGTGAACTTCAGGAGCACTCAGGGTTTCTGTACACCGTCCCTTAAAAAAATCCAGAGCAGCAAAAGGATCCAGATTAAAAGAAAGATTATTACTCAAAGCGAAGCTTTGGCAGGAGCCGAGTGGCGCTGCTGAACTCGGAGCAAACTTCACACAAGCTTTCCTCTCTGAACATCTCTGGGAATCCTGGCTGGGTGGTAGTAACATGGTGACTGGCACCAGGTGGACACACACACACACACACACACACACGCAGGCTGAAGAATGTTCGCCTCCATCCTTCCGTTACGGAACCAGGCGGATCTCGCTGCAGTCGCAGAAGCACAACGGAAGAGCTGAGAGGGCTGAAGTGAGGTCACCAGGAAGAGCGTTCAGATGGCTGGAGCGCCAGAGGGCTGGGACCGCTCACACCCTCCGTCTCTGACTGTCAGATGCCCCCAAACTCGACAGTTCCACACCAGGTCCGTCCTATACCTGCGCTTAAAACCCTTTCAAGTGGGCAAATCATCTGAGAAAGAGCTAAAAAATAACCCAAAAAACAAGACTGGCATGAGAGCAGGAGCTCCAGCTCCCCCAGACCTTCTGGCGAGCCTGGCTGGCGCTGCCTTCAGCGCTGCCGGGCTCCATCTGGGGCCTCGTGCTCGGCACAGCTTCCTCCGCGTCAGCTGTCCGAGGTGTTGGAATCGCTGGGCAGCTTCTTCCGATGTCTGACACTTTTCCTCGTCCTGCAGGTAACAGAGACACGGTCAGCGTGCTGGTCCGTCGCAGCGACAACCTCAACGTCGACGGACGCTAAACCCAGAGGAGGAGCGCTCAGAGGAGGCTCCTGTCTAAGCCCAGCAGTTCTGGACGGGGAACTGATTTACACAACCCTCCTTCAGGTGTTTTTGTTCTTCCTTCACGGGATTTTGCAACCAATGCGGAGCCTTTACTACAGTATAAAATACAAGCCATCCATGGAGGCAATAACCACCAGCAACAAAGCAGTGACGGGCTGAAGAGGCACCTAAAGACTGCAGCCAGAACCTTGAGCGAGGAATGCTGAGACCAGGCCGCCAGAAGGCGGAGCCATGCTGCGATGATTCCTGCATTTGGACTGAAATTCCTGTCTGGACAAACGTCTGAGGAGCTAAACACGCTGCCTTTCGAATGACCGAGCAAACGGTGCTTGTCTCCGCTTTGGTGGCCGTCCTCCAACCGCCTGATCCGTCCAGGGAGAGCGGGACTGGGGGCCGCCCGAGGTTACGGCAGCGATCCTGCACCTTGACGGCCTCCGGAGGCATCGGCAGCTTCGGATACCTGGCCGCTCTGCAACGGCGTAACAACTGTGACAGCCTGGATGAGCGTTAAAGGAAGGGAGGACCTACTCTGCGGAGGAGTGGCCCCCTGCGTCCTCCTCCTCCTCCCCGTCCTCCTCTCTGACGGTGTCCATTCCATCTTCCTCATACTCTGTCAGACAGTCCGACTCTTCTGCTGAGAGGAGAGATTTGGAGGAGATATTCCAGAGGGAACTGATGAAAACTGATGAAACTCTCCCTCACCTTCGGTCACGTAGCCCTGGACCGGCTCGATCCTGGACACGATCTCCGCCAGGTCGGTGAAGTCGGCGCCCGAGCACGCGCAGGACTAAAAGACAAGAGATGGGCGATGAAGCCGCGCCGCCACCCCTCGCCCGCTTCCGTCTGCTCGCGCGTGGGGCCGGCTCACGTCGGGGATTTTGCTGTCGTTGTAGTCTGCGGAGCGGTGGTCCTTCAGCATGTTCTCGATGATGTCGCCTCGGGCCCAGCCGGTGAACACCACTTTGCCGTGCTGATAGCCCACGTCCTGAGGCCGCAGAGGACCAGAACAAAGCACAGGACATGATGACTGGCACCAAACCGTACCCAGCGATGGAGAAAACGGCGGGAAAAACTCACGTAGATCTCATCAAACTTGCCGAAGTCCATGGTGTTGAAGCGGTCGATGGGCGGTCTGATGTACTCGCAGTAGGCGCTCTGCTTCACCACCTCCAGCTGCCGCACGCAGGAGACGTAGGCCAGGCGGGACTGGATCTCCGCCATGTCGGGCACCTGCGCACGTGCGGTTGGGGAGTTTCACCCTAGTTCCATCGCCGCCGCCGCCTGGTTACGTGTTCACGGTGACCTTTACCTTTACTTTCTCTGCCCAGGGGTTGAGCCGTTTCCACAGCAACCACCAGCCAGACAGGCAGTCGCCGTAGTTACAGAGGTCGGTCTCGTCCTGGCTGCCCACGTCGATGGCGATGACCGTCCTGGCGCCCATGTTCCTGGCGATATCGGCTGTTAGACGCGTTAGGGTGCACGCCAGCGGCCACGCACGCACAGCAGCAGAGGTGGTGGGAGAAACAAATCCCAGGTTAACGTTTTGTTTTGGGGTTTATTTTAATAATTTTGGCTTCGTTCATCGTTCCTTTGGAAGGCCAGAGCGGCCCGGACAGTCCCACACCACAGACACGCCCCACGGTCACCTTGCTGGACGCACGTGTGGCCGGTCCTCACTGACCTGATGTTTAATTAAATAGTTTCAACGGTGTTGGGCTCACTTATGTGGTGGGAGTCTGCACAAAGGAACGAAGACGATCACGTGACATCGACTAGAAAGAGAGTTCTCCGCAGACGTCGGGACTCTGAGTGAGTGACAGCACCTCACAGGCGAGTCCGGAGCTCTGAGGAGAACGGCGGGTCCTGGTGTCTGGGGTCAAAGGTCTCCCATGTCCTTGAATGGCAAGAACTGGATGGGAGAACCAGTCGGTCCACACACACACACACACCAGGCTGCCCGCAGCACAAATACCACATTGTCTCTTCAATGTGGTATTTTACAGTTTGACTGGAACTTTGGGCTCTATTTTAAACACTCCAAAGCTCTTTGAAGCCGACTCTCGGCTGAATTTCCACCCATCTGGTTGCACAAATGATTATTTTGAGCCTGATAAATATTAGAGCAGAGATGCTTAAAAAAAAAAAACCAAAACATTAAATTTGGCGACAAAAACGAGCCCAGATGGGGGGAAACGCGCCTCGGTTCAGTACCACTTGACTACCTTCCGCCAGCTTTAGGAGAAAAACCAGACGGTACACCTACCTGTACCTGCCAACAGTTCAGTCACACACATTCATGATACCCACCCCACGCTCCACAGCCCCCTCCGCTAGAATGTACTCGACACCAAGGACCTGTTGATCGAGGCGGGTGGTGGGACGCCACCTCCACTTGCCTGGTAGGTTGTTGATGTAGCCACCGTCCATTAGCAAGTTGCCATCTTTGGGATCGCAGAGAGGTGGCAGATAGCCCGAAAGGGTCATGCTAGCTCGCACATAGCGCCACAGAGAGCCTGACACACCAGGGAGGGAGGGAGGAAGGGAGGAAGGGGGGATAACATCTCAATAATGCTTGCTAGGTTAGTGTCCAGAAAAAAGAAAAAAAAAGAGAGACACCACAGTCCAAACTCCAGAGGTGAGGAAGCCCCGCGAGGGTCAGACTGTGGTTGTGCCAACCTTCACACTCTGGTGTTCACCGCTGCCACCTTCTCACCTTACACACTCACCGTGGCTTCAGCGTGGAAGGTAAAAAAGCAAAGGCGGTCGTCACAGAGCGCCGAGGCTGTCCGAGCCTCCCGACGCCGTCCCAACGCTCCCGCGCTCCACCTGCTCCTCGTGCACAGGCGCTGCCAGGTGTGCAGAGTGGCCGGCGGGTGTTGGGACGGCGTTTGGAGGTTCTGGGCTGGCGGGGAAACGACCCTACCAGCAGGTGGCAGGAGCGAGCCTGGCGCTGCATGGGTTGGAAGGAGAAGAGCACCCCGGAGATGGAAAGGGTGCCTTGTGACTGCGGGATGATTTTACTGGGATGGGGCTTTGGAAAAGTGTCTAAATATCACTCCTCACGCCTGGAACTCTTTGACTTCATATTTACACACTAACCCACAGCTCTAATTGGATCCAGAACACTTCCAAATGACAAAGAAGAAATAAGGATCGACACATTCCATCCATGTATCTTTAAAGGCTTAAATGTACTGGCGTGCACACAGAAGCAAGCAAAGCAGGAGCGAAGGAGGTGCCGTACAGCACGGACGCGCTGCTGCTGGCAGACGCGACTGTGGCGAAATGAAAGAAGCGATTACACAAGTGGCAGCTCAGTGACGACGACGACGCTTAGGCCACCCACAACACACACTGATCCACAGAGACGTTAAACACGGGACGTGTCACCGTCACAACGACCTTTCCACGGAGACAGGCGAACAAAGAAGACTGCAGCCGCTAAGAGGCCGAGGAGGTCAGGCAGTCGGGGCTGCCTTCTGACCCAATGTGGGGGTGGCCGATCGCTGGTGAATGAACGAATGAAATCGTCCTAAACCATGAGTGGATTTAGTCTTTCCTTCCAAACCATGGGCTTCCAGTGTTCACCTAATCTGACGGGTTGGTTAGTGAGGAGTCGGGAGGCGATGGTGGAAAAAAAAAAAAAAAGGAGGAAGGTTGCCAAGTGGCTGACTGAAGGCTTCCGGACAGGGCGGAGGTTCGGGTGAGCGGTGCTAGCGAGCTGACCTGGGACATTGTTAACATAGCAACCATCCACAAGCAGATGGCCGTCCTTGGGGTCGCACAGGGGCGGTAAATAGGGGGTGTATGAAGCGCTGGCTCTAACATAGCGCCACACACAACCTGTCGGGAAATGGAGATGAGGAGGGTCACATCAGAGAGGAGCCAGTTTCCACATTACCAGACGGACTCGGAAGAGAAAGAGTGATGAGAGGACAGAAGTGAAGGAGAAGAGCGCTACCTAGAGGGGACAGAAGTCGGATCACGAGTGGCCTTCGTTCAGACTGGATCGACCTGCACAGCTTCGCTAGGATAAACGACCTTAATAACATCCGACCACATTATTTTAATTAGCAGTCTCACCTGAGGTGTTTTCATGGTCTCTATTACAGACTAACTTAGGTTTATATCTGAAACAGCCTCACGACGACTCCCTAAAACCAGTCTAAACCCTTCTTACTAAGAGGTGACGGTGCTAGCTGCTGCGCCACCTGGAGCGAGACTCCAACAACTACGGCAAACGTCAGCGTCCTCAATGTGCCGTCCTGCAAAATGTGTGTGTCCCTGCTGTCCATTTGTGACCAGATCACCTGAAAATATGGTTAATGGTTTGAGTAAAAGAAAAGGAGGAGGAAGCTGTCATGGATGAGAGGGAGACAGTGTCAAGTGTCGCCGCCTGGGTAAAATCACCTCAGCTTTGGAATTACAGTTTAAATTGGAACTAAAATGCTGTAGATTTTACTGTAGATGGTTACGTATTGATTGTCTAATGCATGGACTGGTTGAAGCTGCTAACACCAACAATAAACCTGATCCACATGAGGATCCACTGTTGTACATTAATAACAGTCTGTGACTGGTGTAAAAGGTTACTGGTAGGTTAGAGCAATTCCAGTTACACAGATGCATCTAAACAGGATTCAGGGTTCAATTAGCTCAGTTTAGAGGGGATCAGTGAGGTTAGTGGTCAAGCAGAGACTGTGAGAAAGACAGCCCATCCAAAATGCTCCAGAGCGAAAAAACTAAATTAACTTCAGGATTTACAGATTTCTTAGAGTCTCAAGTGGCCAAAGACAAAAGGACGACACACAGACCCACACTCTATCAAACAGTTCGGTATGTTGCGTTTCACACCTTCAGGTAGCATATTCAGGATTAGCTCTCCAGCTAACAAAAGCATGACATGAAACAACTAGAAAAAGCACAGAATAAATGTGGAGGAGTGACGAGGCGACATGGAAAGCCGGTGGGCAGAGGCAAGGAAGGGTGTTCTGGATTTCACATGCTGAAATTAGGATAGCAGGGATGCTAACGTCTGTGACTCTGTCTCTACTGATACATACTTGTCAACGCTGTGTAAAGAGATGAGCTCATGGGTGAAAAACAGCTCAGCCTAATTTGTAAGTTTATAAGGAGGCACAGAGATGCAGGTGGACAGAGAGAACCACATCATGGATAGATTATGGCTTTTCCTCCTCAATAAAGTCGTACACAGACCAACATGCAAGGACAAAGTCTTTTTTGCATGCCTTAGACCACTAACTATAATATTTAGCATCATCAGTCGTATTAATATTGACTATTAAAAAGCGGGTCTGTTCTTTTTAGGCTACATTTGCTTAATGTTAATGTGAGGATGCATTTAGCTAAAGCTTTAATGACAAAACTCTTAAACTATGTTCAACCCAGAACCAAAATGGTGTTTTTTTGTCACTAATCATGGTTTCACCAACAAATTCAGGTCGAGCTGGATTAACCTCAAGGCAAAGGCTACTCACCATCCTGGTGGACCCGCATGGCCGAAGCTGTGATGTCAGTGGTTACGTTGAAGTACGGCAGCCACAGGTCCTGGGGGGACCAAGCGCACGGTTGGAGGACTTTTCCACCGTTTCTATCCGACTGACTATAAACACAAAAGGATAAAAAAAGAAAATCCTCGCCTCACCTCAGCTTGTTTGTCCTGAAACACCTTATAGATGCTTGAGTTGAAGGCAGAACCGGAAAACATGGAGGTGATGGGATACGTCAGATCCAGAACCGTTTTGAAAACGGAATTCATCGCCTGTGTGAACGTAAAGCGGAAAATGAAGCGACTGCTGGTGTTTCCCAGAAGCTTCTATCAACCAGCAAACACCATATCTGTGTGTGTGTGTGTGTGTGTGTGTGTGTGTGTGTGTACCTTGGACCACTCCCTGGCCCTCTGCTTGGTTCTGACGGCACTCCTCTCGTCGGCATACAGCGCCCCGATGAAGGAGCCGATAGATGTTCCACCCACGATGTCAATAGGGATCCCTGTTTCCTCCATAGCTTTGATCACACCCACGTGAGAGCACCCTCTGCAGGTCGGAAAACACAGCACGTAAAACCGATGGGGACAGCGTCACACTGCAGCCGGTCCTGGAAGGTTCTTATGTGGAACCTGACATAAATCCCAAACTCGGCGTGTAACAACGGTATGATTTTGGAGGAGGTTTTTTTTCCCATGGAGGTAAAGTCGCCGTCCGCTCACCTGGCTCCGCCTCCTCCCAACACCAGCGCGATGCTGTTTCCGGTCAGGACTCGGGCCAGCCGAGAGAAGTCACTGTGCCGATCCGGGGTCTTCTCAAACACCTTCTCATATAAATCCCGCTGCGTGAACACAGAACACACAAAAACCTTGTCCCAACCTTTCCATGTCAACCAGCAACACGACAGTCTGCTTCTTACTAGTTTGATTGGGCTCCGCCTGGAAAAAACCCGACGGGGACATTTGAGGTGAAGGTGCCCTGAGCACCAGCTGCGCATGTTCAGCCACTCGACGGTCCTGGATGGACCCGGTCCGTCCTCTTTATGAAGGAGGACCAACTTTTTGAGAGCCCGAACAGCAGTGTTCTCCAGCATCTGCTCCAGCTGGAGGGAGAGAGAAAACCAATCCGCTTTGAAAGCTTTCCTCGGTCCGTGAAATGATGTTTTCCTCGTCTGTTATACTTCTCCTAAGGTGGGCTCCTGGTCGCCAAGGCCCACAATGAGGATGCAGTCGGCCTGGCGGATGCAGCGCTGGGTCCACGGGGTCATTCTGTTGTCCGTTTGGTACAGGACAATCCGATGTACGTCCTCCTGCTGGGCCAGCCAGCCGGAGAGACGGTACTCATGGATACTGAAGAGCACAGGAAAACACAATCAGGCACAAGTCTCACGAGGGTTGGAGTAAATAATAAATAAAGCGAGATATTTCGAGCAAAGTTGTTCAGGTGAGATGCTTTGGGCTGATACCTACATGTCCAGAGCAGAAGCTCCCAGTCGCTCTCTGATGATGTCGCTGGTTAAGAGGAGAGTGGGCCCTGCCGGCAGCAGACAGAGGTTTGGGAAAACAAAGCTTATTAAACTTTCACTTTCAATCTGTAATTGGAATTCAGCTAAAAGCGGAGGAATCCGAGACGGCCCAAAGGAGCCACGGACCGAAGGCTACCTATTGCACTGAGGGCATGGCTGAGCTCCAGGTTGAAAGCATTGATGGGCACCTCGTCGCACACGGGCAGGACAGCCACGGTGGAGAGGTTGCTGGCGGGGTTGGTGACGTCGGTGTTGGTGGTCATGCTGGGCAGACTGAAGGCCGAGCCTGAAAACCCCAGTCAGAGTGTGTTTAAAGCAACCGAGTGAGGGGGTCACGTCTACCCTCCCTCCCTTCCCTTACCTGAGAAAGGACCACGACCCTGCTGCAAGTTCCCCAGGATCTTTTGGCCCAACAGGTGGATCAACCTCGTCACCACCTAGCGTGACCAAAAGCGAAAAAAAAAATCAGCACCGCACTCAAATCAGCGCGCACACACTGCGGTCAAAGGTAGAGGACTTCAGGGACCTGGGGGTACTGTCTTTTGATGCTCGTGAGGGTTCCCTCGGGCAGCTTCACCAGCTCCGTGTCTCTCACAGCGTGGACCGTGGTGGCTCGCGGCTGTTTGGTTAAAGCCTCCACCTGAAGAAGAAAAACAACAGAAGAAGACAGGTTGAAACGCCGTTCTTTTCTTTCCCGTTTGTTCTGTTACTCATTTAAACTGTCAAAGGCGGCTTCTCACCACTCCAATCAGGTCACCTCGGCCATATTCAGCAACTAGTTCTTTCTTTCCGTTGGCCTTACGTATAACTGAACGCAGGCGTCCATTCAAAACGATGTAGGTACAGTCGGACTGGTCGTCCTGTCTGGAGGGATAAAGACACACACCGATGTTACAAATGTGTGTACACACACACACACACACACACACGGTAAACCAAGGAAGAGCTGTGAACCTGTAGAGGGCTCTGCCAGCCTCCACAGCCATCCAGTCAATGGCAAAGTCCATCTGTCTGACGAAGGCGGACATCCGGATGGCCACGGTGTGAGCCGTTCTCAGCACCACGCTGGGCTGCTCCCTCATGATCCTACAGGGGGCAGCAAGGAGTGGGGCGAAACTCAATAAATATAGGAATATAATGACTATTTAAAGCGTCAACCACCATTAAAACACTCACTCGTAGAAGTCGGACTTCGACATCTTGAGGTAAGTACAGTCTCGAACTGCCTTGATTGTGAAGATGAGAGGTTCTCCGGTGAGCACGGCGAGCTGGCCCACCATCTCCCCAGGGTGGGTCACAAACAAACAGATGGCCTCCTGCTTGTTGATCATTCGCTGGTAGACATGCAGACAACCGGACAGGACAAAGTGCAAACTGACATCCTGCGAGCCAAACAGAAAGGAGAAAGGAAGAGCATTACATCACCATCATCATCATCATCAACATGCCAGTCTAGTTTATATTATGCTACTATATCCAGAGTTACATTAGAAAGATTGATTGTCACACAGAGAGACGCATTAGTACCTGGTCCCCCTGCCGGGCTAAGACAGCTCCAGCTTTTGCATGGTGCAAAGTCAATCTGCCGTTTAACAAGGACGGGTCCTGGTTTCACAAACAAAGAAGATATATTCGCAAAACAGTTAGGCAATTACACCAGGAAAGCTGAGGAGGAGCGGGAATTCAATTTAACCTAAAGAAAATGGCTGTTCTCTGATTGGCAGAAGGGAGGCTAGCTAACGCCTGTAGCACATGCTAGGATGTGGCTTTATCACACGTTTATTCATGTATAATGTCAGGATTAATCACGTCATTTGCTACTCCTGCCTCCTGTGTAAAATAAAAAAAACAAACAAGACAGAAAAAAGAAACAAACCTCAACTCCCATGAGTTTTAGGATTTCTTTCCTTCCTTCCTCAATTAGAGCCGAGGAATAGCGCGTGGTTACCGGCGTGGGGCTGGTGTCCGCTCCGGACTCCTCCTCCGGGTACAGATAGATCCCTGAAGGGACCTCGTCCACCGTCACCCTCTTCTCCCGCTGCTCTTGTGACACAGCCTGTAACGAAAAGTCAAAAAACCCACTCCCATTATATGTCAAACTTATCAGAGGTGCAGCTCCAGAGTCTGAGGGACACCGACCCGGAAAGCAGAACCGATGTTTCCATCCTCTGTGGAGAGAAACGCCCGTCCTCGTTCGGGCCCCAGGTCCGATCTCAGGCTTTTCTGCATACCTGCAAGGAGCAAGATAAGCAAACACGAGAAGATCTCAACACAAAGGCGTGTGAAAGAGCAGCGAACACGCAGTGAAGACTCAGAGGTAAAGTTCCTCACTTGAAATGTCTCCAGGCATGGAGACGGCCCTGCTAAGAGTTGGCCCTGCTCCCTCCTTCCCTTGTTCCCCCCCTGTGCAAACAGACCAGGGGGTCAGAGCAGAACGCACTCAGCCCCACAGACCCAACCCGAGACCCTGAAACCTGCTCGGTACCTGTCCTACCGTTCTTAAGGGCAGCTTCGCGGTGCTCCTCGGGCACCGACAGGCTGCCGAAGCGTTTGCCATGACGGCTGGGGCTCGAACGGCTCACGTGAGGAGACGCAGGTAACAGGCGGGAGGGGTGCATTTCCTGTGGAAAGAAGAGGATGGGTGGGAGGATTTTATTATCAGATGCAACTGGGAAAGAGAAGAGAGCCGAAGGACGGAAACATGTTCAACAGAGTATGTGTGCTAAGATAACGATGCTAGATTTCAGAGAAATACAAATCCACCCACAGATGTTTGTGGTGGGTGCGTTTTTGTGTGTGTGTGTGTGTGTGATAAACTCACATGGCTGAAGAGTTCATTAGTGAGCCCGAGATAGTTGTGCAGGGCGAGAACTGTGACTCTTTGGAGACGAACCATGATAATCTGAACAGATTCATTAACAGTAGAATGAAATCAGGTGGCCAAATGGAAACACTCCTCCAGTTTTCTGAAGCTTTGCTCTGCACACACCTGCACCACCCGCACTAGACTCTCAGGGTACTTCTCAAATATGGAGAGAAAGGCTTCTACAGGTAAACAGAGGACAGAGGAAAACTCCGCAGCCCGCGCTGACACTGTTTTATAAGGCTTTTGGTGGCCCTGAAAAAGAACATTTCAGAGAAACAGAATCAGATTTTAAGTTGACAAACTTTTGCTGAAGGTGCAAAAGGTGCTGCAAAAAAAATCTTGTTATGACACCTCAAATTCCTGCCCCACCATAATAGGAGCATCAAAATGATGCAGCCGAGTGGTTTTAGATATCTGGCAGTGATGCATGCCAGGCCTAACCTAGGAAGGTGTTCTGGCATGTCCTACTGGGAGCGGAGCTCATCAAGGATTAATGCTGGTGAAATAATCTACGTCTGATCTGATCCCGACCCCCTGGCTGTTCTTATTAATCAGATAACCAACTAAGTACAACCAGAAGCTCATTTTTTAGAGGCAATTCATTCAAAAAAGTCCTAAAAGCAGAAAATTGTGAATGCTGGAGTCAAAGCTAATCTGCAGCATGACGCTGGCTGCTTACGACAGCCACGGACAGTTCAGACTGTTTACGGCTGTTTGCACAACGCCCTGGCTGAGTGTTTGCACAACAGTGGGCCGCATGCAACACCCTGGTGTGTGCGTGTGTGAGCAGGTTGTTGGTGAAACCTACCGTGATGACATCCAGGATGCTGAGGAGGCTGTGGACACTATCTCCGGGGTAAACCTCCTTCACCACGCTCTCTTTGCCATCCTGGGCACCAGGAACAACACATAAATAATGAGAAAAACACTGATTTTGTACATATCATTTGTTTTAACAGCTATACTGCATAAAACATTAAATAAACTCTAATAGGTGATGATAATTTCACACCGACAGAACGTTCCCGGTTCAGCAGGGTCCTTAGCTAAAACTGCGTAAAAAAAGCCAACGTACCGATCCAGTAAGGCACAGTTCTAGCTTTCCGTCCTTCACCACGTAGATGCTGCTGTCGGGCTGGCCTGGCCTGAAGACGTGCTCCCCTTGCTGGAACTGCACAAACACCATGTGCTTGCACAGCTCCAAGAAGAGAGGCTTCTCAAAGTGGCCCAGGACCCTGCAGAGGGGGACAAGGTTCGCTACCCAGCAGCCCGGAGTGGTTCACAGGCCTCAAAGATATACCCACCGAACATTTTTGAGCATGTAGAGCACCTCTGACGGGAGATGGGAGGTGGCCACGTCAAACTCTGTAAGGTCAGCTTCCAGCACGGAGGGAGGGGTCCTTTAGCGACCAGCGTTGGCACCACCTTATAATGCAGTATACTGCAGGGCAGAAGGAACGGGGTCAGGGGAACAAGGCACAAGCAAACCGGCAACTTTCACGCCTACTTTTTGGCAATGTTGTGCATCATCTGCCTCTTCTTCAAACTTGGCCGTGTGGAGGAGGATGTGCCCACCAGGGAGAAGGTGGACTGGGACACCTGAGGAGACGGGCTGGAGTTCAGTCACCGTGTTCTGGCTGACCAGAATCTACCAGAAAAAAGCTGTTTTGGCCGTGCACTCACTTTACGCATGATCTTTCTCCCGTAGAACATGACCTTGTCCCTTTTGCGGAAGCGGTATTTCGGTGCCTCCTTAGCTTCTAGGGCTATGAAACACAAACAAACATGGTAGTTACGGACAGATGGGGAAGGTTTTCCTCGCGGATGATGACTGCTTTTACTCACTCCGAAGCTGAATTCTCCGCAGGATGAAAAAGATGAGGATAGCAATGAGAACTATGGCTATGCCAGCACCAATCACCATCCCCACCATCTGAGGAGAAAACAAACATAAAGGAGGGGGGGGCTCATATTCCACCCATTTTCATTCATGTATCACAGGCTACACGTTCTATCGCAACCAAACATCCATGGCAACGATGCATTTCCTGCAAAGGGGACCCAACATCGACACAAGGCGATCACATGCCAGCTGACTTCAACGTACCATGCTCGTCTGAAGCTCCCCCTCCACAAACGTCTTGAAGTTATTCAACCCATCCTGAAATAGGGAAAAAGAGAGAAACAGAGGCATAGTTTACTTATCTTACATCAACACGTCGCACGAACCCACAAAGTCTGGACCTGTGGAACACACGGTGTCTATTCTGTCACATTCTGCTCTGTTTTTAATTTTCCAACTTGTGCCTTTTACATCTGACTCAGAACACTAAGGAACATGGTGCGTTAGCCATAAACGGGCGGAGAACTGCAAACGCAGAGCTCAAGGATGA
>CAAE01014637.1:65153-142286 GCA_000180735.1 Tetraodon nigroviridis | reverse complement strand
AAAGAAGAGCTACACACATTGACACGCTTGGTTTCTACTAAAAAAAAGTTCAATGGACTTTATACATAATTCCCTACAAAAACAATAACTATTTTTTTACTATTTTCTCCATCAATTCCCGAATTTAACATTTCTAACCTTCTTGCATAAAGCCACGAGGCGGTCTTTACAATATTGTAACTATTAAAATATTTAATTTACCCATCACATTGCCGCTAAAAGAATTGCAAAAACTAAAGCAACACTGACCTCTACTGGGAACTAAGTACTCCTACATGATCGCAGCCTTCAGTCTGAATAAACGACAGTAAACACTTTATTTGCATGTTGTTTTCAAGGATTGAACCGTTTAACGGTTGTAGTTGAAATACATAATCTTTATTGTGAAGTCAACAGCCATTAACCCCATTACAGATCAGCAATGGGCTTGTGGGGCCAGTACGGATATTTGGCCTTGTCCAACGTTGTCTCTGGGAACGTTGCATTCAGGTCCTCAATGGTCATCTGGTCGAAGGGGATCATGTTCTTAAACTTTGCCAGCTAAAACCAAACACAAAATGAACGCTGGTGTGAAACAGCATCATAGACTAAAACCACACATTTCCTAAATTATTCAATTTTGCATTCTGGAAAAAAACAGAATCCTCTTTCACCTCTTCCTCATACTGGGCAATGCGCACTTTTGATCCTTCGATGTAGCTCCACAGCACTTTTGTTCTGTTGTTGAAAAGTAAAACGATTGATTTTTGTCAGCAAACCACCTACGTGTTATAAAAAAGGGATTTCAAAATGTGAAATGCGTCAATTTCTACAATGAGACTTACAGCTTCTGCTTCCTGTGAATTGATGGCGTTGGTCTGTGTGTCCACAGGCTCGGGGACCTTTAATGCTTTAAACTGTATGTTGGGAGAAACTGCATTATTTACCACTTTAACAACACACAAAAGGACAATAAAAATGCTACAAAAATAAAGTTAAACTGGCAACTGCTGATAAGGAGTGGATTTTTTTGTGGTCCCTGTTACACTGAAAACTGTTCACCAAAAAACACTGAAGATGAGCTTAGGAAAATGACCACATGTGTAAATATAAATGCTAATCCAATTATCTTGCCATTCATTTTAGTCTGACTGTTTCTTACATTTAAAAAAAATGTTTAAAAAAGAGAGCGCCTCAAGCTTTTGCTTTATGACATAATTTTGTGTGATCAAGTTTACCTTCTTTTCAAACTCGTCGACCATCCCAGAATTGGCCACTGTGCTCCTGTAGTAGCTCCAATCAATTGCTGCAGGAGCCTCTGGCAGGGAGGACAGTCTGGAATAAAAAGAAGTCATGTTAGATGGAAGTAAAAATAAAACAAATCATAAAATCTTAAAAGAGTATGTAAAACTTGTGGATAAATGTATGCTTACATAACTAACAAATTAGAAAGACTTTAAACATTTTCCAATATAGCAGTGTGGCCTAAGACTTACACAGGTAGAAAAACTGATTCAACATAAAGGATTTTGTTCTGCGTTTACATGCAACTGATTTGTGAAACCACCTAAACAACTCTGTCATGTTGAAATAAATCATGACCAGACGCACTGAGGTGACGTTTACAACAAACTGTCACTGGAGTGGAACTAACTTGGCAGCAATGGCATCGCTGCGAGTCTTCAGGGCATTGAACATGCCCCTCTGGTTGGGTGGAACCCGCTCAGCAAACGCCAACCAGTCAACGGCCTTACAGGGTACGCGGCGGCCGGCCATCCTGATGCTGAAAAGGAAAATACACCTTTAATGACAGAAAAGACAAAGATATACAGTTCTTTGTTCTTATTCGTAAATTTAAACTTGTCATTGTTGCTGTAAGGCATCTCGGAGATGATAGCTAACAAAGATAAGATATCACCAAGTTACTGCATAATTTAGTAATTATAAGTATACAGAGTTGATTTTTATCTTATGTATTGACAATGCTGACAAAATGTATATGCACGTCCTTGACAGCTACACAAGGACTAGCTGTAAGAGTGTTTTAAATTACTGGGAAACTGTAATAACAAGCATAACACATCTGCTTTAAGCAAATCAGCTGTCTTGTTTTCTCTACATTTAAAGTTGCGTCTTGATTCTTAAGAACATGCATGTGCAGAAAATACAAATGTAGCTTAATATCATCACTGCAAACTAGGAAATTACAACGATGAACTCACGACTGCGTATTAAAATCTTAGATATCGAGAATCACATTAATGCACTTTAAACGAGATTAACTGAACGAGGAACACCAATGACACCGGGCCCTTGAAGACCGCTAGACCACAAGCTAAAGGCAACTAGCTGTTAGCGTTCTAGCCAAGGTCAGCAATAACGCTCAATAACCAAATATTTTTTGCAAAACACCGTCTCATCCCCACGCTTAAATTGAAACATCGTACAAATACATACTATATAAACCACAATTCAAAGATTTTGATTGAAATACGTGGTTGTTCATTCAATCTAAGCTAGGCTAACGTGCCTACCTTCGTACGTAGTATGTGACAGTACGCGGGGGAGAGACCGGAAACAGCATTCTTACTTTACCTAAAGAATTGGGACACGAAGTGCCCTATATCGCCCCCCGCTGGCGGGTGCGTTACACCACATCCAAAAACAGAACGCAGGCGTGTGAACGTGCGGAAAACAGGTCATCCTGCATTGTTGACCGTACGTCACAAAATATCTATAATTATAAGGTAACTTTATAAAAACAAACGAAAAATTGTAATTTTATTTCAAAATGATTTTAGCCGAAAATAGATAGTTTTGGCGCTCGCAAAAACCTCTCCGGTCTTTGGCAACAACGTATTTTTGTGAATAACTGTTCACATATTATTGTTTTAAAAATATAGCTTTATTTAATGTTGACATTTCTATTTCACTGCGTTAAAAGAATAACAATTTTAAAGAATTTTGTGGGTTCTTTTCTTCCATACGAATATAATAAAACTGTTTTGAAGAAATAAAATAAAGCCTGAAATGTTTTATGCCGAGTCAAAGCACAAAACACAAAATCCTACTTTATGTGATTACTGATTCAAACATCCATCGTCGTCTGCCGAGTGTGATGAAGGCAACGGGTTTTTATTATGGTGTTTTTGTACATGAACGTCAACAACATTCCAACATTTTACGAAAGAGGTTTAATAGAAATATATATCACCCACAAACACCGCAGTACACCACACGATCTCAATAAATCACAAATTTGTGTTGAATAATAAAAAAGAATGCGTAAATGTATATATCAGCAAAAAGGAGATTATTTATTTATATTCCTGGAGGAGAATTATAAAGATTTTACGCAATTATAGAAACTAGGACCAGGAGCAAACAGATTTGTTTGTAAAACCCTAAATGAATCTTTAATCTATTTAAAATCTGCAGCTTGTGTCGGTTCAATAGTAATATATATATTTTTAGTTTTGCTAAAGAGTTGAATGTTTAAGAACGAACAATAAATAATAACACAAACAAATACATTTTCAAATTTAAAGTCCGTATTATAAATGTTTATTTACTAATATCAGTTTTTACAAGTACCATTTGGATAAAGTAATGTATGTACACAGTACAGATACAAACATATTTAATAAATACACTTTCCCCGCTGCTCTTTGAGCCTGGCTGCAGGGTTTTCGCTACACATTTTATTTAGATTTACAGCAAAACTCTTCAGACATAAATCATTCTTTCACTTTGCTCAAGGCCACGTGGTGTGAGGAAACAAACGTTTAACACGGTTTTCATTTTATTTAAGTATGAGTTTAAATGTAAAATAGATCAATTGTGTCAGGATGCAAATATTTAAGCAAAATTTTGAGGAAAAAGCAGTTTTGTTTCAAACGCTGCTGCCGGGTAAGAAAAAGAAGGAAAAAGGTAATCACTTTAGGTTGTTGGCAGGCTTAAGTACGTTCCAGTTGCAATTCAACGGTTTTATCCTGATGAATGCTCGTTTTCGGGCGGCTTCGCGTCGTCTTATTAGGGTGTGTAAAAATAATTCTATTTCTGAGTATTGCTAAAAAAAATTTCGTCCACCTGACTAAAAATAAATCTTTGTAACAAACGACTCCGGCACTCAAATTACGCACCGAAAACCCGAACCGGTCTCTCGCCTGCGCACAAAAGTTTGTTTGACCCAATGAAGAAACAAAACCACCTCGGTATTCCTTTTCCATAACTGCGATTAAACTGTAAGACTAAGACAAATAGTACATCCCATAGGTGACTGGTCCACTGAACAGTCCCGGGACAGGCAGAGCGGGCCTGGGGAAGGCGCTCGACGGGCTCCACGTCGGGGAAGCCATGTGCGCTCCGAGGGGGAACGGCAGCGTGAAGGCGGGCAGGACGGGCTTGGAGGCCAGTTTCAGTTTCTCCAGCTCGGCCTCCTGCAGTCTCTTGGCTTTGGCTCTTCTGTTCTGAAACCAGATTTTGACCTGAGTCTCCGTCAGGTTGAGGGAGTTGGAGAACTCGGCTCTCTCGGCGATGGAGAGGTACTGCTTCTGGCGGAACTTGCGCTCCAGCGCCAGCAGCTGCGAGGTAGTGAAGGGCGTGCGAGGTTTCCTGTTGTTCTTGTGTTTCCTTAGGTTGCACTGGCTTGGACTTGTGCTGCCTGTTGGGGGGAAAACAACGGGGCTGGATTCAGTGAGAGCCAAACAAACCGCGGAGAATACACACATTTTTCTTTTCTAATTAGAGGACAAATGCGGCCTCTGTCGGGAACCCACGCGCATTTGCAGATGGGTTGTAAACGTGACACGAAAAGGAAGATGCTTCAGTTTGCTTTATTCTATTTTAGACCAGAAACGCGTGTGTTTTTACCCAATAGTCTCGTTATCAAGAAGATGATGAATTAGTGCCGTAAATGGTTCCTTGCGCAACTTTCAGGACAAAAGAGGGACACACTTACGAGGCGGCGTGGGGAAGGAGGCTGTCTGAAACCAAGTGCTCTGGTCCTTGTCACAAAACTGCGGGCTCTCCTCGCTGGAAGAGCTGGAAACTCCCGGGGAGCTCTCCGTGGACAGCTTCCTCTCCGCGTAAAGAGTCCTTGGAGAGAACTGCGCGCCGCTCTGCGCGGCCGCGGGCTTCGGCAGCACCAGGGAGAACTCTGAGGGTGGAAACGCACTCCGACAGGTGGTCTTCTTGGAAATTAGAGCCTCGACGCTGAAGGGGAGGCTGCTGCGCTGGAGTGTGTATCCTTTCTCCGTGGTCATGTCTTTGGGCTGCGCCTCCTCTTCCTCGGCCTCCGTCTCCTCTTTTTGACGGAGCTGTTTTCCGTCTTCGGACGGCGACCCCTGCACAGGATTCATCATTCAACAAGAGGGGTGGGGCCATGCACCTCCGAGTGGCCCGTGGAGTGGAGTCGATCAGGACCGTCCAGTGGATGCGTCTCGGGCCTGCTTGGTTTCCTTAACGCGCCGCGCAGACGCGCCTATAAAAGGGCCGGGCCCGTCCCCGCCCCCACGGTCCACGGAGCTCCCACCAATCAGGCCAGCAGCCGGACTCTGTGCGTGCTTTTGGTTGGCTCTGCTCTTTCTTTTTTCCTTCACGAGAAATCAAGAGGCCTTTGAAAGGAGAGAGAAGTTAATCATACAGACCCCATGCGGACGGAGGCCATTGATGGCCCTCACAAAGTAACCCAGGCCAATTTTAGCGCAATTAACCAGCGGGGAGGGCTCTCTTGACCATTTACATCCATTAGCCGTCCACTCTGCTGCTGTTCTTCACTCCATTATTCTTCCTCTGCAAAGATGAACAGAAGCCTGACTCATGTATTCACATCAAACGACACGTAGTTTGTTTCTTTTTTTTTTTACGCAAAACTCCCACATCTTAATTAGAAATGAAACCCCAAACCATATATCAACGGCGCACTAATAATAACACCTTAAACGAATATAATCACAAGAGGAGAAGGTGCGCAGTCAGGGGACGGAGGCAGATGAGGTCTGAGTGTCGGTCACACAGCATTTCAACCATTTAAAGGCTGTCGGGAGCTTTTCTCGCTTCACAATGGCCCCAGTTGAGAAGCAACAGGCGTCTTCTCTCTCCGGGTCACACTATTTAATAAGGCAGACAAGTTGTGTTTGGGAAGGCGCCAGGCTGGGCAGGATCAAAAAGAAGGATACCTCAGAGGGGGAAAACAGGCAGGGTTTAGCTCCATTTAAGCGGGTGTCTTCTCAGCCGCTGACAGGAACATGAAGAAAACGGTTCATCTCAACCTTCAATAAAACGGAGGTGGACCGAGGGTAGTCTAGATAAAACAAGAGAAATAAACAGAAGGAAAAATGAATTTCTTTTTCTTTTTTTACTGCTGGGTGTTCATAATGTGATACAGAATATTGGGGGAGAAATACAATCGCTCTGTTGGAGTTCAGAGGAACTCACGTTTGCACGCGTTGACAGGTCAAGCAAGTAATATTGGTTCATATTTCTGTCCACATCAGCAAAAAATCGACAAACTTTAAAAAAACAATTTTCAAAAGTTATATTTTCCCCTTCAAGGAAACATTTTAAAACTGGGATTTTTAGAAAACCTTCAAATTTCCCTCCAACATTCTTCTTTGACTTTATAAATCTATTAACCCTTTAAATGACTCGTTGAAATCAGGAACAATTACCCAATTAGCTGGGTAACCACAAGGCTTCATCTGCGATTAAAAAGACCCCAAAACCAAAAACCCCTGAGGAAAAATCAAAGATCTTTGATTGACAACGCTCCATATTGCGAGCCGGCCTCCTGGAAGCCCTCAGGTGATGGAACAGCTCGGCCCCCATCAGGTGAGCGGGGCCGCTCGCTCCAGAGTATCCTGATGTCAAGTCCGTTCAGTCGCTTTGCGTCTGACACAGGCTCTCTGTCTCCTCACACCTCGGGGGCCTCGCTGCGACCAGCTGGTTTGGGTTTACCGTAAACGCCTTCCGCCGCGCACCTTTCCCACTCACGCTCCAAGAAGGGAGTCGGACTCATACAGAGATCCATCTGATACAAGCGCACAGGAGAGCAGGGACGACGCGGAGCTCCCGTCCCCTGGTGTTCGCTCCGGCGAGTTTAGCTTCGGGCCCCCTCTTCCAGGACCCTGAAGACATTTCTCTAACAGCATGCAGGCGACTGAGCGGTGTCAGAAGGCGTTAGTGAGTTTGAAAGCAGAGCCGGGGCTCCAAGGCCGACGGAGCCTGATGGGAAACACTTTAGCGGCACCAGAAGTGAGAGCTCCTTCACACGCATGCGAAAGGTCCCTTTACAGTCCTCTCACGCCTGGAAGAAACCACCTCACGGGTTCACAGACGCAGGGGCCAAGTCCGGTCTGGCGTCAGCACATTCCCGTCAGCTGGACTCGTGTGTGAGCGTCCAGGTGAGCTGGGCCGGTCGGATTATCGGACCTGCTGTTAACGATATTGTGACGAAACCTTCTCAGATGAAGTTTTCGGCAGCGCTTTTGATAAAAATATTCTTCGGCATCGTTTTCCATCTTTAAACGCATCTTTATTTCAAACAGGATTCCTCCTAAAGTTTACCAGAGAACGTCAGGGAGGAGGGAAAACACACGAGCAGCTGGAAATTCTGGTCCAGTTTGCCGTCAGCCTCAGAATTCCGCATTCTTGAGGAAAAACCTGGAACACAACAAGTGTCTGAGCAACACTGGGAATTCTGACAAACCAAAGAAAGTCCCCACAGTGTTTTGGGAACCCTTTTTTTTAGAACGAGAGATGTTTATTCCAGGAATGTTTAGCATTATTAAATAGTGCCTAAACTCACTAATGGATTCATTAATATCCGAGCTTGAATCCCAGTTGGTTTCTGCGTTTCTGATCCAAATTAAAGCCACAAATAAGGTTGTTGCAGGCACTAAAGGTCAAAACAAATGTGTGTGTTTGAATACGCCCAGATTACAATTTCAAAGTCCTCCCAGTGAGAACTGGAACAATGGGGAGGGTGGGAAGTTAAAAAAGCGGGGTCTCTTTCAAATAAACAAGCGTGTTGACTGTGAATAGGGCTGCTGCTGAGCAGCCGGATTGGTTCTCAGAAGATGGAGGGTACGCTCTCCCTCTCCCTCTCCCTCTGCCTCTCCCTCTCCCTCTCCCTCTCCCTCTCCCTCTCCCTCTCCCTCTCCCTCTCTTCTGCCCATCTCTTTGCTTCCCACCCCGACTCCCAAACCGACAAATGCAGTCAGCCCAACCGGACGAGCCTCGCACCACGGCGACCTAACATTTGCTCCTTCCCTTTATCTCCCATCTCCTCGGGTTGGACGGGAAAGTAGACGGAGGGGTGTGTGTGTGTGTGTGTGTGTGTGGGGGGGGGGTAATGAGCTCCCTTCTCGTGTGCTGTTGCTTAATGAGCCTGAAAATACAATTGCCCAGTTCTGACTGTGAAGGAAGCCTGCAGGCTAGTGTAAATGAGCAGCGAGAGGAAGCCCAGAGGGACGGCTCTTGCTGAGTGGCCAGAATGGAGGGATGTAGCCAGAGGAGAAAATCCTGTTAGAGCAGCGTTAGCGGAGGAATCACGCTGCATTTTTTTTTTTTTTGGTCCCCACCCAAACTGGACCCAACAGGCCACTTGTTGCAGCGGTGAACGCTGGGCCGTCGCCGCTGCCCTGACGATGTGTGAGATTTAACTGCAGCTTCGCCGCAGCCCCGAGTGCCATGTGCGCCGGCGATCAGGACGCGAGACGTTATTTGTTTGCCACGTTTTCCCAGCCCATAATTCCAGATCGCTCCATACAAAGACTCCTTTGATCCTCCACTACAGTCATCACTCAATTTAATTTTCTATTCTTCCACAGAAGCCCCGTTAGGAGGCAAGAGTCCCACATTGCATATGGTCTCTCATGAGCCGTGGGTGCTCTTTTGACCGCTCCGCTAGGCATCTGCTGCCCATAGCCTGCCCATATCTGCATTCTAATGCGCACGTCCTGCTGGGATGTTAACTTTAGGCCTTCAGTAATTGATGGCTTCCACACTTCAGCTAAGACCCCCCCTTCTTTTCCTTCTCCCTGCTGATTGTTGGTATATCTCTCCGGTTTGGGGGTCTTTCAGTCAACCATTGTTCTTTTATGGAGGAATTATAATAGACTGAGAGTGAGAGAGAGAAAAGAGAAGGACAGGAGGAGGGGGGGACAGGGAAGGGGAGGAGATAAAAAGAGAGTCGCTGCTGATATCTGATGAACTCCAAAGGGGGAGATGTCATTCTCATTCTGCAAGTTTGGCACATGCCTTCTGTTACTAAGTGGCCGTCTATTGAAAGAGCGCCATGCATTTCCCATTCGGCAGCTCTGCTAGGTGCCTAGACTTACAACCCTGGCAGCTGTTGGCTCCTCTCTGCAGCCATAGACTCCTCTCCACAGGTGAGCTCCCCTGCCAAACTCCCAGTCTCCACCTCCCTCAGTGGAGCCCGTTTCAAGTCTTTCATCAGCGGGTAGAGGCCGAATTGATGGGATGCACAGGAACAAAGTTCGCGGTTCTTCGGGGTCCGGGGTTCATTTCGGCGTCACGCACGCGGACGCGCCGTTCGAACGAGCAAATGAGGCGTTGAGTCCTGCCGTCTGGAGCCCAACTCAACACGTCTCTGCAAGTGTTTCCTTCACCCGTAATTGTAACATGGACAAGCCGTCAGGAAGGAATAAACATCCATTTTGGGGCAGAGAGAAGCGAAAGCCTCTGTGGTGTTTTAGAATTAAGCAAAGGCAAACAGAGCGGCGGAGCGGCGGAGTCGCGGCGGAGTCGCGGCGGAGTCGCGGCGTTTCCGTTTCCCAAAGTTAACAATGCTGCTCAATGAAGCGCGTTTATGCAGCATGCAGCGCGCCAACTCGGGCCAGGGTTTGAGGAGCGGGCTGGCTTGGTAAACCGCTCTAAATGAGCTCGTTGTTTTGGTTTGGGCAGGTTTCAGCCCCTCTCTGTTTATTTTCCTCTCATCCTCTCTTTTCTTCTGTGATGCGAGCTGTTACATATTACTTCTAGGTGTGGTGCCTCTTCCCTCAAAGGTCTCCACTGTTTCCCCCCAAACTGCTGCCAAGCTGGGCTATCTTTTCATTTGGTTACTTAAGTGTAATTGCTTCCCTTTGAAGTCTCAGAGAGGCAAATCATTTGCTTTGGCTCCAGGGCAGTAATGGTCACCGAGCCAGCGACCCCCTCCTGGTCCGGGAGCGTCGGAGAGACCGCGAGAGGCCGGCTCCCATACGGAGAAGAAATAATTCGGCCAGGGCCGCTCAATTTCACCTCTCTTTTCATCCCATTCTTTGAAAACTTTTTATTAACAACAGCTTTCTTTCTCATACCAGGGCGCCAGGACGAGGGTGGGGTGGGGGGGTGTGGGTGTGGGGGGGGGTCAGTGGTGGCATGAGAGGCTATCGGCAGCGGGGGAGGAAGCTTGGGGGGTTGGGTGTGTGTGTGCGTGTGTGTTTGCATCCCTGTGTGTGTCTCTGAGATTTTTGTACACACGCACACACACACACACACACACACACACATGCAAGAGGGGTGTTATTGAGTGTATTCCTGGCCCAAAGATAGACCGCCATCTTTCATCCAACGACAGGCAGAAACAGCGACCAGCACACAAAGTTAGCGTTTAACGCTGAAAATTACTCCAGCACTTACAGCAATTCTCACAGTTCGGAGCACACCGACGTTGTAATCTCATAATAGGGTAATGGAGGCTGGAACTGTGTACAGCAGCGCGATTAGAAGGGTGGAACAGCCCCCCGATCGGGTTCAAGTGTCAGCGGTCTGCTGTTCTTGTCCACCGGATTTGTAAATCGTGTCGATCTTGTTCATTACAGCATCTCTGGCTGTCTGATGTAACAAAAACATCAATAATAATAGCAAAGAACGCAACACTCTTATTTAGCAACGCTCACTTGGTGGCAAATATCAACTCTTAACAGCGCAGCTCGCATTCAGACACCTCGGTATCGGAGGCCCCAGATAAAAGCTGCCAAAACACGGCACACCTAAATGGCAGGAGTTATCTTCAGGAGGCCACGGAGCCAAATTGATGTGGACAGGCTGCCCTAAAAAGCCGAGCCGGTTTATGAATGTTGGGTTTTACTCGTATCGTTCTGACTTTGAGGTTTTTAAGAGAGAAACATTCCCTGCAGTCGAGCCAGATGGTAACAATTCTTAGACATATTACGAGCTGCTCGCTGCCAAATAGCATACCTTTGGGCTATGTTTTCAGTGGGCCGTAAAAGCCAATAATGTAATTTTGATCTATTTTATCAGATATCACTCTCGCTCTGGCCGCGTTTAAAACGGGACAGGAATTCCATCTATCTTGCTTTTCATCCCAGAAGTGCACATTTCCAATAAGTAACCTGCTGCGTGGCTTTGCTTTTCCAACGCCTGACTTGGTGTTTGCCTTCACGCCGACAAGACGGACGGAAAACCTGCTCCTCCGCAGCTGCAACACCCCGAGCAGAGAGGATTCTTGGCCTTGACACCCCTCAGTCTGACAAAGGCGCAGTGGCAGGCTTTCCCAGCGCTGCAGCACGCTCCCCAGCGCTCTGCCAGCAGCCCCCGACTCACCGCTGACCTTGCGATCACTTCCCAGGACTTCAAAGACCCATTTACCGCGCCCACGGGGACGGTGGAGTCTGTGCGAGACAGCACGCTAAACACACCTGAAACGTAGCATGCATGCGTGCACACACATGCAGCGTCTGCAGAGTGTAATTGCTCCAGAAGGCAACCGCAACACGGCGGGACAATCAAGGACATTAAGTCAGGTTTTCCATTGCGGAGCCTGTTGTTTTTCTTCGGCTCTGATCACACGCACAGCTTGAGTCCTGCGGTGCGGAATTACTCGCGGCTAATGGCACTACCCACTTTTTGTTGCAGGAAATTGGAGAGCCACGCTGTAACTGCTAAAACTGTCATTAAAATAAACCCCAAACTGCATCATGATGTTGTGTCATTTTAAAGGAGGAGGTGCGGAGGAAGGGGTAACTGACCCAGGGTGGGATGCGTAAACCTGCTGCGGTGGCTCGTTTGGGCTTGCATGGAAAAGTAAGCCCCTAAAAATAACTCTTCCAAATCCAAAGCTGCCTGGTAAACCTAATTAAAGATTTGACTCTGTAATTTCCTCATTTCGGGGGTCATTAGGTGTCCTTTCAGCTCACTTTAATTGGACACAAACAGCAGTTAATCACCAAACGGCTGTAGGTGAGAATCGCTGGCAGAATGTCGTCTGTGAACATAAGACACGATAATTACCCAGCCAAGGTCGAAGAGGACACAAACAGAGCTTTATTTAAAAGTTCAGAGCAACTTTTAGCCCTATCTAGCCCTTCAGGACCGCGGCGTTGCTCTAAAATCGGGGAAGGAGCAGAAGAAAAGTGGCTCATTTTGTGGATTCACCCTCCAACGGTGCTCCCACTGCTGGCGGCGCCTTTTAAAAGTCATTATTGATAATAAACACAGTTTCCGTGTAATAAACTGAACCGACAGAAAGGCCTCGTCAAGAACCCTGCACAGAACCGTCTTTGTCCCCGTCTCCGTTGAAGTCTGAGAAACTAAATGGTTTTTTTTCCTCCTCTCATCCCCTGTTCTGTCTGTGAATTTGTGGTCGTGTGCAATCCTTTAACGAGCTCCATCTTTGACCCGGGTTGTATGTTTCCAGACATGTCATGTCTTGTAAGTCAAAGAAAGACTTTAATGTCCACATGATTTAACATTAAAGGAGGGGTTCTCAAACGCAGGGTTCGGTGCCAGAGAGGTAATTTTATCCCCATAAATAAGAAACTGCAAATGCTAAATATTTCCTGTACATCGTGTATGAAGAGGAGAGGCTATGATGTAGGGAACCACCTCTGCACATTTCACCAAAACACAGATTCATGTCTTTTTGCCGTTTTACTGTTTACATCGCACGCAATCAAGAGTTATCTTTTTGTCCCATCTAGCCCTTATTTTCTCTCTGTAAATTTGTTTTGCGTGTTTTCGTTTAGGACATTATGTTTTTATTCCTAACTTCAGGTCACGTGGATGACAAGAAAGGGAGAAATAAAGGAAAACAAGAAGGACTTTTTGCTTTTGGCTGCAATTAGCATGCTAGCCACGCCATTGTTTGAGGTTTTTGCAGACCTGTAATCAAATTTGAGGAGGTTTTTTTCGTGGTGCACACACACCCACACACACACACACACACACACACACACACACACACACACACAAATTCACTAATCTGAATCAAAATATTCCTCGCATAGAGCAATTTCTATGACTATGAAAACATTCCTATTACAAATGCAGTTGTTATGTCCGCTAGTCGGTCTGATTTGTCGTGTTGCTCCAGGCTTTTGTCTCTTTCAGGAAGCTCTGCTTCAATTTATTGTGATAGAACACATGTGTCGCCTATCAGGGGCCAGAATCTTCTACCGTTGGCCTTTAAAATGACACCGGCTCCATGGGATAATTGGGCTTTAAAGTCGGATTCTCCCGGGGTGCCGCTCCTCCTAGATGTCCTGTGGATCAGCTGATGTTGTCTGCCATGTCCACAGAGCAGCTAGAAGTGGTTATAAGTGGTTATGCATGTTGTAATAGCCGAGAGGATGATGGCAATTCCAGGAACATGATATGTTTAGGGTTTTTCCCCCCCAGCCCCTTCCAACACACGCGCACACACACACACACACACACACACACACACACACAGACACACACACACACAGAGTTAAATTAAATGAGACACTTAATCTTTTCACTTTTTCTTTTCTACTTTTTGTAACGTGTAACGAGGACCAGAGTTTGGACATTTGAGTTCTTCATCACACGCACACACACACACACACACACACACACACACACACTCTGTGAACATCCCTCACATGCTGTTTTTTGTGCATCCCTACGCAAAAGCAACAATCAGCAGCACAACGAATCAAAGACATCATTAAAAATGGGTGCTGGTGCTGCTGCTGGGGGGGCTCGGGACTTCAGACAGGCTGAACAAACTGGAAAAACGACTCCCTGCAATCATTCCCTGTTGCCGTCCGTCTGCGCGGAGCCCTGCTCTAATCACCAGCGCTCCTCTTTGAACAGACAAACCCCATTCAACCTCCTAAATTTTGTTTATTTTTCATACGTCGTGTTTATCTTTTTGCTTATGCTTTCCAGTGACTGCAAAGCACACATGGATGAAGTGGATCTTCAGCGTTCCAAGTCTCCCGTCTGCCAGCCGCTCATGCCCCAACGTCTCTGAAAGTTAGTTTTTTTGAGAGCGTGACAGGAATCTCCTAAACGTGATAGGACTGAACCTTGGATGCATCTTCAGGAGCTGCCGAGGCCTCAGAATCGCTGCAGGAACCATCAAGAGGACGTGCGTGCTGTACCAGGACAGGCGAGGATACACGGGGAAACACCGCGGGGCCAATAACCAGACCAGCTTGTAAAGCCTCTATAACAAATGGCCAATTTGGAACACGTGTTATTGGCTATTTTATGGCAGGTCCTCGCTTTGACTTGGCTAAAACGACCTCAGCAAAGAGCAAAAAAGTGGCGAGAAAAAAGCCAGGCTGCACGAACTGCTGTTGTAGATGCCTTAAAATGTGTAAACAAATTTTTCTGTATTTGGAAAGCGATTGGAAGCAAATTTGTGTTGTTTTTGGTGGCGCGCGCTCGTAAAAAGGAAGGTTAGCTCCCAGCCTCGAGACTGGAGGCCGGTTTGGACAGAAGAAGAATCCCAGTAACTATGACTGATGACTGAATGCAGTGGGAGAACCCTGCAGGAACCTAAACAAAGGCCTTCCATTCGGAGACTCACGCCGCCTGGAAGCGCCGCTCGTTCCTCACGGTCCTGCACCAACGCGCCGATTGGAAAAAGGTGCCATAAAATGTCTGAGCGACTGTGACAAGGCCTAAACAAAACCAGCTGCCAGTTAACTTAATGACTGAATCTATCAGGTTCAATTAAAGGGGGTGTGTGTTCGTCAATCCAGCCCTCGGCACGCTCGTTCAACGCAAACACAGACGGGGAACAATCGCTTCGGGAGACACACGGCTGTCTTTGTGATCCTTATCTGAGGGACCTCTGCGTCGTATTTGAGGCAGTCGGCTCTGACGGGTCCCACGGATAACCCTCCAAGCGCAACCTCTGGAATCCGTCATCAGCGTTCTGTCTTCTGCAACTGGCAAATGATTTCAAACAGCGATGAGAAGCTTGGGAAAGGTAATTCCCTGAGGAGAGCGAGGGAAATGTGGACCGGCGCTGTAAGCATGGGGGAAA
Organism: Tetraodon nigroviridis; assembly: GCA_000180735.1. NCBI lineage: Eukaryota > Metazoa > Chordata > Actinopteri > Tetraodontiformes > Tetraodontidae > Tetraodon > Tetraodon nigroviridis. The sequence goes on along the minus strand of CAAE01014637.1, from coordinate 127,039 downwards.
GAATGGAATAAATGAATGGAAGGGAGATGTGGGATTAATGAGCCAAATGGAAGAAAGAATGAGCGCCGCTGTCTCCTAATTGCCTCCCGACTTTGGCAGAGGGCCTACTGTATCCCCCAGAGGAGCAGCTATCTGTGGGAGTAGCTCCATGGTCAGTGTCTTTAACCCCAGATGATAACACTTAGCCTGGCCATAAACCATAGGCCCCTTTAACTGATCCATTAGTGTCCGATCCCTGAGAGTGGACCTGCTGGTGTCTACTGAAACTTACCAGGAAGCCTTGAAGGAAAGCAGCAAAGCAGACATGCACTCAGATCAAAGGTAAACGCCCCCCCCCCCCCACTGCTTTTTTGCCTCTATCTCTTTTCCTCCTGCTCTGTACTTTGGAATTCACATCCCAAATTCAACTATGCAGCTCAGTTTTTGCCGCTCGCTCACACTACGTTGGTGATTTCTGAAACCTTCAACATTAGAAGGTGTGAATTCTGCATAAACCCAGATGTTACGGTCCATAAATCAGATGACGGTTTGATGTTTTCGGCTCTGATCACTGGGTTCTGTACCTTAACAGCGATTCTGTAGATGTGATTAAAGATTCCACAGTTTCACAAACGTTCGACTGCAACAATTTTAGTTTTTAAAGGTTAATTAAAACCAGAAGAACACGATTTTTATCAACCTTCCAGTAGAAAAAAACATCAACAGTTCAAAAAAGCGAAATTACAACAGTGATGCTCATTGTTGAGCTTATTTCTGCCATTTACTGGTATTTGTTGTGTGGGGCGTCTTCTCCTTGATAACCATCATCATCAGTGCCTCTTCTTCATCGCCAGCGCTCTCTCTCCATCCGGCCTTCCTCCCCTGGTGTTTTCAATTTAGCGCCACTGTCGGCCGCTTCGCGATGCCCCGTTATCAATTAGTCAGCGACTCCGTCCAGGAGAGCTGGAAGTGACTTCTGCTGATTTACAGGCTGCCGGGGAGACGTGAGGGGCCGATGGGGGGGGGTGCAGGCCTGTGGGAACGCAGCCGTTTGCGCCGCTCACCTACAGGACTCGGCGATGCGGTTAAAGTCCCTCCAGTAATGCGGTGAAACCTCCACCAGATGAAAAGAGAAAAATGCCAAAAAAAGAGATGTCAGAGATTTTTCTGGGGGCTCGAAGGCCTCTTCTCAGACGTATTGGGTTTCAATCACGACCTGTTTTGCACAAAAGCCACATTTGTGTGATATTGGATAAAAACAGAAGCATGGACTAATCGGATGTTGTTTCCAATGGACCGTTATCCCAAACAGTTGTTGTTTTTCCGCCTGTGTTGGTCTGTTTGATGCTAAAAAGATGATTGATGGTTGGTAGTTGCGATAGAAGCCATCACCAGAGATGATGTGATTCATTTCTTGGTACCCTTCAAACGGGGGGTTTCAGATTTCCGCATCTTTCTGTAGTTTCTGTTCAACATCTCGGACAAATCCTCTTTAAAGCTGCTCAAAATGATTGTTGTGAGCTTCTGCAGAGAGACACGGTTGTTTTCTGGGTAAAACAGGCTCCCAGTATGTTCCCCATATGCTTCACATGCTTTTTTTGAGGAAATTTTCTTTACCAACATACCAAATAAATCACCATATTTGTGAAAAGTTTTACGAGTCCAGCGTGAACGAGCGCGTTCATCCTGCTAACAACGTTTTTACCGTAACTGTGGAGAAAAGAGCGAAATCCGCCGGTTTCACGTGTTTTTTTCTGATGGATGGATGAATGTGTGATTTTATCATGTGACTGGATTCATGAAAACACCTGTGACATGAACACCAGGGAGTGTGTGTGTGTGTGTGTGTGTCTGTGGGGTCTGTGGGCCTGTCCCTGAGTGTCCTCTGCTTAATTACCCATCATTCCTCTCATGACAAGGCCCCTCACAAATTACAGCCTATTGTCCCCGGCCGATCGTCCTGTCATCACACGGCTCCTCGTTTCAGAGCGGAGCTTTTTGCGGACACAGAGAGCAGAGCCGGAGGACCCCCGGACCCACACACACATTTACAGACACCTGAAACCTGTGTGTAGCTCCACACAGCCACACACACAGATTAATCTGAATGGACACGTACACAACCAGACCATTAATGTGTGTCCACATCAGGTGGACAGGTCCATTAACTCTGGTGCCAACAGACTCTGTGACCCAGACAGTTTTTTGCCATGTCAGCAGGCGCGCGCGCACACACACACACACACACACACACAAAGAGAGAAAGAGTGTCACTGTGGAGCCATCAGCTGAATTATATGTGGCCCCCACAGCAGCAGAGACAGTAACCTGTTTGTGTTATTGAGAGCGTGTGTGTGTGTGTGTGTGTGTGTGTGTGTGTGTGTGTGTGTGAGGGACAGTAACCGCCGCAGGAACAGGTTTAGCTTAGTTGAGATGAAATCCTGATGTGTTATCCAGTGTTATGGATGGAAGGACGGATGGGGAAGACGTGCACGTGTGAACTGCATGTTAGGCCAGCTGTCCCCAAACTGCGGGCCGTGGACCCGTACCGGTCCGTGGGTCGTCTGGTACCGGTCTGCACAGCACAGAAAACATAAATACCTTATATTACTTTCTTTTCTTTATGATCTGAAGCTAAACAATGTTTCTTTTTGAACGCACCTTAAAGGCACTACTGCCTGACGTTAAATCCGGGCATTTCGCAGAAAAAGTTGGGCACCGCTGTGTTAGATTTATTTCTTTATTTATTGATGTAACAGATAATAAACAAGTTCGGAGCTGAACACCACAGCATAACACAATCAAAAGAAACAACACAATCAAGAGACTGATTCAGTTGTGGCACAACCAGCCTAGAGAATGGATGAAAACGGCGGTCCGAGCATCCAACAACACCCCCTTGATCCCCAGGCTTGCCGACGTGCTTCCTTTTCCTTCATCCGATCTTTCTAAAATCCACCCAGAAGGCTTTTGTTTCCAGTTTCTTTGACCAACAAACTCACCGATAAACGCGCAGAACCCAAAACAGAGTAAAATCAAGCCCCCTTTTATACTTTAGCTCGGCTAGCGGTGCAGGAGGAGCTTTAGCTGCTGCGGGGCCGCAGAGCCAGGCAGTTGCATCAGCCTGGTGCTCAACCCTGTTGAAAAACAAACACACAGTAAAGTTTAATTGAAGAGGCCTTCGCCTCGGGATGGAGGACTCGCCATTTTACTGCTTCACTCTCTTATTGCCCCAAATGCAGGCAACAAAGTCATTAATAATCGCTAGCATATGCTGGGTGAAGCGTGGAAAGCTTTTGCCGTGGCGTTAGGTGTAAACGAGACAAAAAAGTGCAGAGCTGGCTCTTTTAATCTGTTTCTTTCTCCCACAACAGTGAAGCAATGAAACAATGATGAAGAATACAGTCTTATTAATGAAAATAAAGATGCTGGTTGGTTTTTTTCGCCCCTGCTGTTGGAGGTGTTTCCTTGAAGGCATGCTAATGCAAAAAAAAAAAAAAGGAAAAAAAGCCACATGTATAAAGAATTCAGCTTCCCGCAGCTTCAAAACAAATACCTCTTAATTATAAGCAATTGGCCCCTCTTCCTCACCCACCGCTGGCTGGAACGCATGAAAGTGTCGGTAATTGTAAGAGTTGCTGCGTTTATGTGGAACCGGGAGCCCAATGTGAGGCCGCTGTAAAAAATAAAAATGGAAGGCTCTCATTGAATACAATGACTTCCTTCCTCTCTCGTCGCCTGAGCTGGGAAAAGAGGAAAGAGAAAATGTCCATTTGGCTCTGATTAGGGAAGACGCAAATTTGAAGGAGGGGGCTTGGAGACCGCAAGGGTTACACACATGTATCTGAAGCCACGACACTTAGGGCCCCCTCTAATTTAGATGTCTCAGAATCTGCTGCATGTGCTGCCTCATGCCAGAAAGTCTCAACCTCACTGGAAGTAAATGGCACAGGGCACGCTGGAGTCACCCCCATTTGTAAATCATTAAAATATTTTCTTTGTGACATATTAATTAGTGTGCAGCCTTTGTATGTGTGTGTATGTGTGTGTGTGTGTGTTGAGTGGTCAGTGTTTTGGCTCTGGTAACAAAAAGTACAAATAGTTTCTCCCGGGTAAGTATGCAGAAGAAATGCTAACACCAAAAGCAGCATCATGGCAAACACACAGAAATCAGTGGTCCTGATTCCAAAACGCTGCCGAATTCACAGAGAAAACATGACAACGCGGCTTTGGAGTGTTTTTCCTGAAGCTCGATTTCTCTTCTTTTCTCTTTCCACACGCATTATCGTCATATCTCCTGGTCCGCTAGGAGAACTATGGTTTTAATAGCTTACACTCAAAACCCCTGAAGCATCAGTAAAATGTTTACTGCAAGAATGCAGAGAGGTCCTTTGGTGAGGCCTTTGACTCGATACAGCATGTGTAAATACATCCATTTCACTACGGAGACCAGTCAAAGCGTTGTCTCAGCGGTTTTCCCTCTATATGACGTAAATTGCTGCAAGCTGTTGTACTTGGACAATGTTTTCTTATAATACTTTCTCTGCCTTTGCATAAATCACCACTAAATGTTGCGTTCAAATAGCTACAGACAGGCTGCTTGGCCTTGGCTCCGCTCGTCACCCTGCAGCAGAAGACGGGTTTTTAAGTGTCATTAGTTGTTGTCAGTCGCTCACCGACGCTCCCAAATTTATGGAATTTTAGTTTTATGCAGCCAAGGCTGCAAAGGGTGGAAACGTGGAAACGAGCTCAAGATTTTGGCTCCTGACTGATCAAATCAACCTGGTGAATCGAACAGCGACACGAATCCCACCGTAAACCCACACTGAGGCTCCCGTTCCTGTCACAAAAGCGGCAGGAGATAAAGCACCAAAGCGCAGGAGGACAGGTTCACACCTCCGGAGTGTTGATGGACGCAGCGTCAGGGTAGAACGCCTCCTGGGGGTTCGCAGAAGCCGCTTCCAACACACGTGACGTGGCGGTGTTGGCGCTGAGCTTGGACGGCCAAAGGGTGAAAACAGAAAGAGCAAACTGAGTCAGAGTGATTGCAAACCAGAGGAAGAGCCATTCCCCAGTTGAAACCAATTCAGCAGAGTTTATAAAACAGAAAATAAACAACGAACAGAGGACTGACGGCCGTATTTAAATTCATTTTCTTCAATAAAGAAAGAAAACTCACATTAATTAGATTAGTGATGATTCCAGAAGGCTCTCCAGGTTCCAGCCATTAGCAAGTAAACCATGCTGCATTCCCAGAAAACCTGTAGGTTTTTTTTGAAAGAAAAAGCTAAAAATGTTGGAGATTGGGATGGAGGAGGAGGTTGTCCATCACTGCTATCAGCCAGCAGGGGGCGCCCCCTTCCCTCGACACTTCTACACCCCACTGGTTGGTGATGTCCCCCCAACCCCGTGTTTCCCCTTGTTCTCTGGATTTTGGCAAAATAATGACTATAAATTTCCCGCCATCATCCATTTCTGGAATTACCCAGAACGGCGCTCCGAGAGCAGAAATCAAATTTGCCTTCTTAGGGCGCTTTCTGGCGGGCGGCGCATCCAACTTCTGCACAAAACATTTGTTTGTGATTAGTCTGCGCTCAATTCGACGGGAGGCTGCGGCTCTGATAAACAGTCAGCCAGTGAGTTTCGCAGCGATGCTGATCGATTGTGACACACTCCACCTCGTCTAAAACGCTTTCTGGCTGGATTCGGTTCTAAAAGTAACAGAAACCTTTGAATCATGGAAATAAACACGTTTTCCTGCCCTCCCAGGGGTCATCTGGGGGTGTTGATCTTCTCTAGAGCAAAGCTGATCGACTTGAGACACTTTGGCTCCAAAAGGACCAAAAGTAAAGAAGCTAACGTGAAGTTAAAGGCTGAAAAAGCAAAGATGGAGGGATCCAGGAGCGGTAAAACGTCAAGAAAATGACCTTTAAATCAAGAAAATGACCTTTAAATCTGCTTTTACCCACTTTACATTAGTTTTATTATCTTTATATTCTGACTAACAAATTTAAGACATTATAAAATAATCCAACTTTGGTTTGTTTGGCTCGTTTAAAGCACATTCTGCTGCATCACTGTGTGTGTGTGTGTGTGTGTGTGTGTGTGTGTGTGTGTGTGTGTGTGTGTGTGTGTGTGTGTGGGAGAACACAGGTGAAAGCAGAAAACGATGTGTGTGTGCAGGCTGAAGCGTCTGCTTCTTAGCTGCAGCTTTAACTGCAGGATGTCTGTGAATAATGATGACTTTTCTGTCCCGTAACAGCCAGAACGAAGCCAATGAACGCTGAGCGAAGCGAGGGGGCTGCTTTCTCCCCCCCCGGCCACGTCTGGGCTGCCTCCTCCAGAAAGTTTGTTGTGTGAAAGCAGCATCCCAGCAGAATAAGGGCGTAATGACTCATTTCATGGATATAGTCATTTCAAAGAAGTCATCAGGAAGGATTCTGGGCCACAAGGTGAAAAATAAACATTAACACATCTCTAAATTTGCTCCTATTGTGACTCTCAAAGCTTAAAAGAAATATCCTCAAGTTGTGTTTGTCACACTGGACCAACCAAGTCCGCCTTGCAGCTGTGAGAGGCGACCTCTAGGGGGCGCTGCAGCCCAGAACCCTGCAGGATCTGAACCCCTTCAATTATTCTTGCTTTTATTTGCTCTGCAGGGCATCGACAGCGGTTGACAGTGAGCCTGAACACTGGACAAGTTGGCTTGTTCTGCTGCCGCTGCCCTTGAAGCTCTCGGGTGTGTATAGTGTTACCCCCATCAAAGGGGGCTGAACGGGCCTGAATGGAGGATGATGTGTGTACTGCCTCTGCTTAGCCGAGGCATTTCCAGCTGGCGCCAGGGCAGAGGAAACCCACTGAGACACACAACGACACACACAGACACAGAGGTCAGCCTGGATTCACCCTCCTCCTCCTCCCTGACCCCCCACCCGCCCCTCCTGCTCTCCCTCCCCAGGCCCGGGCGCCTGTCATCTGCTGGGTGATTCTCTCCCCTTTTCCTCTGCGTACGCACCTTTCGCCCACCTCTGCATCCTCGCCGTCGCTCCAGGGTGGTTCCCTGGGGGGTGAAGCATCCTCGTTTCCGTGGCGACCGCCGGATCCAAAACCTGGAACAACGTTGCAAAGGAGGGAAGCGAGGTGCCGGGAGGTTCCCCGAACAGATGTGTTAGTTGTTCGAGAGCCCGCTGCTTCTTTCTGGCTCGTTCACAGTGGCAGAGCAAATGAAAGAGGTGGTCGCCGACGGCTGCCATGGCGACCGCTTGAGCCAGCCCAGCCTGTCCGCTGGGGCGGGACACAGAATGGCTTCGGTTGGTGACACCTCCAGGAAGGTAAATATGGATAAAAAATGTGGTCCTCTCCCCGTCTCTCTCTCTCTCTCCGTGCTGTGAAAACACACATACAAACACGCACACACACACATTTTTAACTGCACAAATACACACTTGTTACAGACATGGCGCAATATTTATGCACGTTGTCGTGGTGCAAAAGTATCTGAGAGTGTGAGTGTGTGTGTGTGTGTGTGTGTGTGTGTGTGTGTGTGTGTGTGTGTGTGAGAGAGAGAGAGCCACATTTCAGTAGGAACACTTTAACAAGACAAATTAAAGTTTAGGGAAAACTAGTTGCAAAAAGAAACGCCATGAAAAGGACAGTCAACAGGTGCCCCAGTCGTCAGCCATTTATTCATTTAGTGGTGATTTTTTTTGGTCTCACTTTTAAAAGAGCTTATTTAACATTTAAACTTATTCCATTTTCCTCTAAATTATTTTTAAAAATGCAGGCGAGTAAATAAAAACCCCCACCTGCAGAGGAACAGGCTAAGATGGCTGCCAGGTGGGCAAAGAGGAGCCTTCGGAGCCCAACTGGCCCCTCAGCCTCTGTGCTGGTGGGCCTGGGCTCAGCTCTGGGAGCTCTGGGAGCACTGGGAGCTCTGGGAGCTCTGGGAGCTCTGGGAGCTCTGGGAGCTCTGGGAGCACTGGGAGCACTGGGAGCCGCCCAGTCACACCTGCGGCCTCGAGACGCGTCGTGTTTGTCCTTAAAGAAGACGCGCGGGGAGCGTGAGCTGACCGTGGGTGGGTGGAAGGATGACGGACCGGAGACGGACCCGACGTGGACAGCTGTGCGCGTCGTCGTGCACACGTCGTGATTCCTCCTCCTCTTCCTCCCCCTCTTCCTCCTTTTCCTCTTCGCCTATCGATTTGCGGAACAACTGTGATTTACTGTCCAGGAATCCAGTTATTTCATTTCTTCATTCATTTTATTCCTCATATAATTAGTGGTTCTATCATTTTCCACAACATTTGATGTTAAAATAAATTAATATAAATGGCGAATACCTGAAAAAAAAACAAAAAACGTTTCACCTAAATAAGTAAATAGATATAAACATTTATATTTTAGATTACAATTAAAAAATCCCAATAATCTTTAGGTTGTCTTCATCAATATTGGGTTAATCACTAATTAAATTTAAAGTCCATGAAAGTCTGTGTTGCAGCGTGTTGTTGCTCTTGTTGTTTTTTTCCCTTTAGAAACCTGTAAAATAAATAATAAACATTAGAGATTGATGAATAAAACATTATTTTAAAAAAATATGGTCACTTAAAAACACATTTTTATATTTATTTCAGCGGTTACTTTGAATGTGTCAGTACGCCACAATGGTATTTATGTTTCTGATGGATTTGTTTTTCCATTTCCCTTATATTTGTAAGAGACAGTATTAAAATCAAAGGTCAAAGGTCGCCGCATGTCTGAGGCACCCTGCTGTGATAAGGAGTCGGCATAGCCTCCTTTACGTTCTGATGCATGGAGGTTTATATCAGGGAGGGGCCCGGAGACATCAGGTTTCTACCCGTGTGAGAGCGAAGGAGAAGAATGTGTGCGGAGGAGAAAAGCCCCGTCTTCCCGTCAACATGGTCATGGGAATCGGGCCCACGCTGGCTTCCTTTTGGGTGCATTTGACTGTATGAATTCATGAATTCTCTTAGCGGTGCACTCATCCACGAGCAGCAGCGTCCCCAGCACAGCCGCCGGGCCCCGGGCCCCGGGCTCCTGCCGACCCTTGGGCTCAGCCTACCTTTATTATTTTGACCTTTGCTTCGCCGGCCGCTGCCATCAAAGCGGATCCTGCGCAGGAGACGGAGACGTAATCGCAGCAGACGTTCTGCTGCCGAGGAAGAAGAGCAGAGATGAAGAAAAATTCATTTCTAAATACAAAATGCAATTCAAAGACTGAGCAGGGTTGATGTTTGAGATAATAGATTAAATATTCAACTGTAACATCTTAATCAAATCAAATTATATATTGTACAATTTGAAGGCCTATTTTTTTATAATTAAAAGATAAGTTTTGAAAAAAGTTTATTAATCCTCTAAAGTGTGCATAGTGTTGACTTTATTCCTTCCTTTTTTCTTTCATTCTTTTTTGCTTATATGAGGAAAATTGTTGAGAATATTCCATTTTTAGACCGAAGCCACATTTAGACCAATAACTGGTGTATCAGACAGGCTGATCTGTCAAACTGCACCAATGATGGACAAACACACACTTGTTCATCATGTTTAAAATACTGACAGATTTGTGGTTGGATCAGAGTCAGAAATGTTTGTCAGAGTTCCATATTGAAACTTTGTTTTGCAGCACATTCTTTCACACAGTGTGTGTCTCATAAAATGGCCCCGGTTTTGGAAAAATGTAGAGCAGAGCGCAAATGACCTAAAAAAGTAGCTCTGACTGACAGGACGATGTAAAAAATGTATATATAATAAATATATATTAAAATGAATAGAATTACATGTTTTTATATGTTTTTATTGCAAATTTGACCACGTTTTCTGAGGGAAATGTGGGTAAAAGCCGCAGAAAAGCCGTTTACCGGCCAAGTCTGCCCTCTAGTGTCCAACTGGTCACATGACAGCGTCCACGAAGAATCCGTCAGTTTTCTGTGAAAAAAAATCTAAATTCAGCACAAAAAAGACTTTGGTTAGACTTAGATTTTGGGGACACACTGAAGTCCTTGTGGTTGATGTTGTCGTCATTGATATAATTTAAAATCAACATTTTGCTTTTATAATGATCACGTGATGAGTCTCAAGAACAAACTTCGCATTTAAGCCTGTGTGTCCGGTGTTATTCTGGCTCTGTGGGGTGATTAGGACGCTACTCAGACAAAAGCAGAAGTTAGGCATCTAAACAGCCGAGTTCCTGCATCGGGTGCCTCTCGTTGCCATGGTGACGGACAAACGAAGGGCGCTCTGATGCGGCAGCGTTCGGTTCCTGAGGCGTTTGTGAGGCAAACGCAAGGCCATGGGTCACGGGAAACCCTCTGCCCTCCAGGTAGGAGAGGAAAACACTCCGTTTCAGTGCTGCCGCATTCTGAGTGGCTGTGATCTGTGTGTTGTAGACGTTAATTTAGACTAGATAACTTTTCTGTCGGTCTGCAATTAGTAATTGTTGTTTTTTTTAACAAGTGAACTTACCCCCGATCACCAGGACCCGGTCCCAGAGTGCGGCCCCCCAGCAGTGCCCTGAACCCCTGCCGGAGATGGACGTCCGAAAGGTGGGAATTCCACCGGAAACTGGACTCTGGTTTCCTGGTTTCCTTTTACTTCTGAGCTTGTCCGCCTGGTTTTGGCTGCTGTTCAGGACACTCTCCTGTTCCCCACAGGACACGGATGGGCTGGAGGCTGTCGGCTCCAAAGGAAACTCCAGGTCTGTCACCGTGAGGCTTTGACACAGATCAAAGGTCAAAGGGGCTTTGATGTAAAGCAACATAATATTCTGTTAGGCTGTTAGACAACAGACTTTAAACGCCTCAAAAAAAATGCAGAATAAGTGAGAGGAACAAAAACAGACTTCTTGATTTGGCAAGCGTCCCTGTAAAGGTCAAAGGTCACTGGTTTCTTTGGTTTCCGCAGCACTCCGCCGGCAGAGCCCGGTGAGATCCAGACCCAAGCTCCGGTTCCAGCCCTGAGGTTCTGCGGTCAGCTCGCTCAATGGACAGGAAATTCAGCTGATCGGCAGGTACGGGCCGGCGCAAACCCGCAGCTAGACCCAAACCAGCAGGAAAACCAGGAAGAGGAGGAAAGGCTCCAGGGTCCCGGTGTCTGCCAGTAGCAGGTCCAAGGGGAAGCTTAAAGGTTCTGGAATGGCTTTGATTTGTTGCCTAGGGAGAGGTGGGAATCAGCTCCTGCATCTTCTTCGAGGCCCTGCCTGGAGAAATGGCCTCCTCCTGCCTGGAGCTGCACAACCAGGGCAGCACGGCCATCTTCTACAGCTGGCAGAGGCTGGACGGCTCCACCAGCATCTCCCGCCTGCTCCCGCCCAGGAAGCAGGTGTGCTTCTACTTCAACCAGTCCTCAGGTGGGTGCAGACGCACCGGGGGCGGCCGCTGACGCGCCGCCGGCCGCTCACGCCTCCGCCGGTTCTCCCGCCCGCAGCCGTGATCCTTCCGGGCGAAACCCGCCAAATGGACCTGATGTTTAAATCGGGGACGCCGGGCCTCCACACGGAGTCGTGGCGGCTCAAGACCCACCCCAGCTTGCTGCGGGGCGCCTCCGTGCAGGTGACGCTGATGGGCTTGGCCCTGCACCAGGACAGGACTGCGGCGCTGCGGCGCCTCCTTGAGGTGGTGGACGCCTAAAGCGCTTGTGCTTTCCGGGGTTTTCCCATCCGGCCGTCTCACTCTCACTCCGGTCCCACACAGGTCCGACTGGAGGAGACGGTGACGGAAAACTTCTGCAGGTCACTCCTGTACAGGATGCTGGAGGGGATCCAGACCCCGGAGAGACCCAGGACCCTGGCGGAGTTTTTACTGGAGAGCCCCCCGGTAGGAGGGCCAAAGCAGGTTCTCTTGGTTTGACCCCGACCCAGAACCTGACCTTCATCCGCTTTCACTCTCCTCATCCTCTACAGAGCGAGAGCAGCGGAGAACAGGAGAGCGAGACCCTCGACCTGGACGACCGAAGTCTGCTCTTTAGGAGCCTCGGTATAGTGGAATATGAATAATACCTGGATTTATTTCAAAAGTTGAAATAAAAAGGTGAATCTGGCCCGTCTGCCAGGTTCAGACGGATTGATTGACTCTATTTTTGATTTATTCTGAACGTCCTTCCACCCAGCAAACAGCTAAATCCTCCGTCTCCCAGGCAAACCAGTTGGGTCCAGTTCCGAAGCAGCATTAGCTTCTTTAGCAACCTGAGCTACAGCACCGTGTGTGTTGGGATCAGTCTTGGTCCATCCATGACCCCGTCACCAGTGCACCACTGGTCACCAGTGCACCACTGGTCACCAGTGCACCACTGGTCACCAGTGCACCACTGGTCACCAGTGCACCACTGGTCCTGATCCAGTCGGTGGGAGGGTCCCTGGGTAGACGGGAGGAGGCTCGTGAGACCCACGGGACCATCCAGGCCATCCAGAGGGAGTCGCGCAGCAGTGCAAATCCAAAAATGCCCTCGGGCGCCTTTCCGGGCTTCCCAGTACCAGCTCGACAGGACCAGCCAACGCAGCAACGGTGTGTTTAGGCAAAGGGAAATGCGGAGCACGCACCTGGAACATTCTTCCCCTCTGTCACCCCCTGAACTTTCATAGGGCCAACATGTGAGGACAACAGCAGCACAGATCCAGCAGCACCAAGAGTGTAAGAGCCTTTTATTCCAAGGAGGGTTTTAGCTGCACCAGTGAAATATTCCTATCAGTGCGTGTCCGACTTTATTCCTTCCTAACTGAATCAAACAGCAGTTTGTTTGCTGCAGGAAACGGCAGAGCCTGCAGGCATCACTGCAGCCCACAGCTCGTCTGTGATGCAGCACGCAAGCAACCGCCTGGCCAGAGGGGAGCCAGAGGGGGCAACAAAGGAGGCCAAAAGCCGAGATTCCGGTTTTCCTGCATTAATGGGTTTATCTTTTTCCATCAGCCGCATCTGATAAAGAAGAGTCTCTAACCTGCTGGAGTCCAGGTGTGGTACCAATCAGGTTTATCATCTTTACAAGTCATTCGGACATACCCCCGGAGGCGAAGCTGGACGTCTCGTCCGAGCGACTCCACATTTTGATCTTTGATTCACGAGGCTCGTAAAGGGGTGTGACCGCAGCAGGAACTCCCGCTTATCCTAACATACCATCAACGCGGAATCCTTTATCAAGCGGTTCCACGAGGCCAAAGGGTGTCGGTGTGGCACCCAGTCGACAGGCAGGGCCGCATTTTTGTCAGCGTTTCAGCGGACAAAAGACCATGTTTATTTACCAAGCCAAGAAACTGTTTCAAAAAGGATTAAGGCCAAGCCGAGAGAAAACCATCTGGAGGTTCCTGAAAGTAACGATACTCACCATGGTAATGTGTGTGTGGGGGGGTGTGTGACGGACCGAAGACCAGGGTGGGTCCCGGGTGGGTCAGGGTGGATCAGAACCCCCCCCAGAACCCCCTAAACATGCTATCAGAGGATGAGTGAAAACCTAAAATAATAAAAAAAGCCGAGGTCACAGCCGCGGCGTCACTCGTCCCCTGCTCGGGGCCTCACCCTGCGCGTCAGGGCCCCCGCTGAGAGGAAGCCTTGTAAGCTGTCAGTCAGGCAGCCCAGCAATGCTAACCAGAAGTCTGAGCGGAAACACAACAACACAAAACCAGCACCGCATTTCATACTGCAGATACCGGCTGTCTTACGTTTACACTTCTAATTAACGGGTGCAAGGCTACATTTCTCAGCAATGACAAAGAGTGTTTCGCAAAGGTGTAAAAACAGATTCATGTGGCAGCAGGGGAAGGTTAGAAAAGGTCGACGAGGCTTGTCTGATAAACCAGGGTTGTGGCAGATGCCCCACCTTGAAAAAAAACAACTTTAAAGCCTCGTTTTTCATTACTGTTGGTTGAGCGGTGCATATTAACGAGCACCGGTTTGGTTTCAGCAGCTCGTTTTCACTCAGTGAGGAATAAATGATCAAAAAGTGAAAGCCAGAGCTGTTTTCCAATGTGGATTTGAAAAAACGCCAAGCGCGTTTTTGCCACTTTTAGCACCCCGACGATCTCTCTGCACCTATTTCTGCCCCGGGGTCTGGCTGGAACCGACATGTCACTGCCATGTGTCACTTCTCTCACCGGCGTGTTGGTGCGTGCTTGTGTGTGTGTTTACAAGCCGGTCTCACGCAGCAGCCCAAAAATGATTTATTCTGCAACACAAAAGCAAACGCCCGGGTGCGTGCAGGGAGAAAATGTAGATTTACAAGTCTGACTTGAAGAAAGACATGAAACCCCCACCCAGGGGTGGCCACACCTGCGTGAATGGAGTGATTGCGCGAGGGAGTGGGGGGGTTGACGCTTGCATTCTTCACCCTCAGCTGGTCCTCCCACTTTTGAGGGTATATAAGCCCGGAGAACCGGGTGATGCTCTCCACTGCAGATCGACCTCCCCGGATCAGATCCACAGCTTCCAGCATGTCTCTCAGCACCAGATCCCACGGCTATAGGACCATGAGCGTGTACGGCGGAGCCGGCGGACGCGGGACCCGCATCTCCTCGTCCCAGCAGGTCTTCTCCGCACCCGGAGGCTTCAACCTCGCCGACGGGCTGGACCTCCACGTGGGCGCCAACGAGAAGGCCACCATGCAGAACCTGAACGACCGCCTGGCCGCCTACCTGGAGAAGGTGCGGCGCCTGGAGAAGGAGAACGACCAGCTGGAGAAGCAGATCAGAGACTGGTACCAGAGCAAGGTGGTCGTGTGTCACGACTACACCTCGTACCTGGCCACCATAGACGACCTGAAGGATAAGGTGAGAGCCACGGCTTCCGGCAGAAATCCAGTTTCATTGTCAGTCAAAGTCAGAAGCTCGACATCCATCAGTGTCGTTGTTCCTCAGGAGATAAGAGGCGTGAACGGAGGGGGTTGTTACAGGCTAGAGTGCACACAGAAGGAAGGAAGTCATTATCAAAATCCTGTTTGACATGGCTGGTTGTCTCCTGGGGGCAGCAACAGGCCGTCGGTCCGGTTCGTCTCAGAAGCTTCGACTGTTGAATCTACTTTTATCTCATTTTTGTTCCTCTGCAGATCCGCATCGCCTCCAAGATCAACGCCAAAACCGTCCTGGACATCGACAACGCAAAGCTGGCTGCCGACGATTTCAAGATGAAGTGAGAGGAACATCCCCACTTTGGCCCCCGAGCCGCCTCGAACTCGCCTCACGTCCGGCCCGAATGTTCCTTTCCAGGTTCGAGAACGAGCTGGCCATGAGGTTGGCGGTGGAGGCGGATATCGCTGGACTCAAGAAGGTGCTGGATAACCTGAACCTGACCAGAATGGACCTGGAGAGCCAGTACGAGTCCCTGAAGGACGAGCTGCTCATGCTGAAGAGGAACCACGAAGAGGTGAGGATGAGGAGGAGCGAGTGGCGGTGCACCTGCCTCCCCTGAAGAGCACACACACCACCTCCCCTCCCCTCTGATAACCCAGGAATTTCCACAGCCAGTGAGAGAGGCCGGCCACCTTCGCACCTCTTCTCCAGCTCCCTCTCACACACACACACACACACACACACACACACACACTGACCCTGACCCTTGTTTGCCATCTGCAGGAACTGGTTCTGCTGAGGAGCCAGATGGGCGGCCAGGTCAACGTGGCCGTCGACGCCACTCCTTCCACAGACCTGAACCAGGTTATGTCAGAGATCCGGGAGCACTACGAAGGCGTCATCGCGAAGAACCAAAAGGAGCTGGAGGCATGGTAC
The DNA here is from genome assembly GCA_000180735.1 of Tetraodon nigroviridis. Lineage (NCBI taxonomy): Eukaryota > Metazoa > Chordata > Actinopteri > Tetraodontiformes > Tetraodontidae > Tetraodon > Tetraodon nigroviridis. Next base: position 111,333 of record CAAE01014637.1, on the reverse strand, counting down.
CAGAACAAGGTGAGGGCCCATCGATCTTCTGGAAAGAGCCTCCCCAGCCAACTTTTCACCTTTGTTTTATCGTTTCTAACCCCCCTCCCTCTGGCGTGTTCAGATCACAGCGGTAGAACAGGACGTGATCACGCAGACGGTGACTCTGTCGACGTCCCGCACAGAGATGAAGGAGCTGAAGAGCACCCTCCAGAGGCTCCAGATCGAACTGCAGTCCAATTTGAGCATGGTCAGCCAGCCAGGGCACACAGTCCCGAGACTTCCCCCGGACTCCCACTGACCCGACCCCTGTCCCCATCTGAACAGAAAGCCGCCCTGGAGGGCACCCTGGCAGAGACACAAGCCCGCTACGCTGCACAGCTGGTGAGCCTCCAGCACACGGTCAGCAGCCTGGAAGCCCAGCTGGCCCACATCCGCGAAGACATCAGCAAGAACAAGCGGGAATACGACGTGCTGCTGGACCTCAAGACCCGCCTGGAGCTGGAGATCGCTGAATACAGGAGGCTGCTGGATGGGGAGGATGAGAGGTAGGACCACGAGCCAGCAAGCAACAACCGCCAGCGGTTGGATGGGTGAATAACTTTCTTTCTTTTTGTCCGCTTCCATTCACAGCTCCAAACAAGGTAAGCGCTCTTCTGTGTTTGTTCTCGCTCCATCGACGAGCTCAGGTCCAGAAGCGCGTTGTGACCGTCTGGTGTTGCTGCTTGTGCTCCGTCAGTGGTCACAAAGGTCATCACCGTGGTGGAGACGGTGGTGGACGGAAGGGTGGTGGAGAGCACCAAGACGGTGGACGTGGACGTGGACGAGCTCGAGTGACCAGCAGAAGCATGAAAAAGTCAATAAAGATCCTGCAGTTGAACCATCCTCTTGTGCGTTGTCGTTTCCGATAGCTCAGCATACGCAGCCATCGAGCTTTGCTTCGTGATACTGATGTAAACTCCCACCATCTATGTCCGTCCGCTAAGGTCAAAGGTCATCCTGCCCAGGTAAAGCCGGGCAACTGCCTTAAACAGCCACTAGGTGGCGCCAGTAAACGTCCACTCAGCGGGGCAAAAGCGACTCCTCAAGTGTGACTTGGAATTTTTATTTTTGGTTTGTTTAACAAAAAACACAGTTATTTCCATACATATTTACATCTTACATCTTTTCTTTCTAAACAAGAGTCGGAAGTACAAACAAAACAATGAAAGCGAGGGGGATTCGTTACCAGTGAAAACCCAACTATGGCACCGAGCGGTCAGAAAGTGTCCGGTCAACAACAATCACGAGGCCTTCAGTGGAGATCAACAGCTTGCTGATGCTGGAGTGCATTTAGGTGCAAAAACAGTTGAAGTTGCATGCCGTGCAGGTCTAAATTAAAACGGAACGCTTGTAGGTAACGTCTATGAAGACGAGCGTAGAAACTTGGGTTTCAAAGCGGACCTTTGAAACAAGGCTGGTGACAGAGGCTGCTCCCACAGGCTCGCCGCTAGGTTTTCACGTGCACGGTAAAGCTTTGGTCCTCGGTTTCCGAGAAGAGTTTTAGGAGCGACAAAAAAGAAACTGACAGCTGTTAAAGGAGACACCAGTAACATAAAAATGCATTAAAGGAGAGAAATAATGCTTGAATGCTGACAATAAGCGAATGTCCAAAGGGACATTTAACACTGATAAAGGAGAATAAATTAATAACTGAATTTGCAAGCGTGAGGGGGCCGCTCTTCCCTAGCGGCTGTTGTCGTCTCGGACCAGTTGCAGGCTGCTTTTCTTCAAAAACATTTAAAAACCCATTTTGTATCCCTTCAGGACACAACAGTACTCCGCCCCGCAGACTCGATGGCTTACAAACTTGGCTGTTTACATCAGAAAGGCTTCCAGGAAGGAAATGAAATCTCTTCAGCGTGAAGTGGGGCCGTTAAACATTAACCGAAGTGCTAAGTAGGCGACTCGGTCCGTTTGATAGCTTCTGAAATTAGTCAATATACATGAAATACATTTAGTGCCGATGTTCTGCCGGTTGGAAACAGGCGTGCAGTGCATTTCCAGAATCATCATTCTCTTTGCAGACGTGCAGTGATACAAACTGCAGCTGTGAGACGTAAATCGAGGCGCCACCTCTGGTCTGGCAGCTATCCCGTACATGCTCCCCTTCTTCTTCTACGGTTACTTTTTACAAGCTCATCTAGGAACTAAACTATCCTCTTAGCTACGGACCCCTTCAGGGGTTCCGTTACATTCAAACTGAGAGCCAAACATTACTCTAAAGACAACTTTACATTTACTGGTGACAGTGATGGAGGCCCCCGGCTCCGGACACACTAGCTTCTTTTTCTGGCGTCTACTCTGCAGAGTCCTATCCAGAACAAACAAGAAGGGAATGAACAGATGTTTCAATAAGGGTGAAACAGCCACATTACCTGTGCTTACCTTGTACATTTTCTTTTGCATTTGGAGCTCCTGTGCAGGTTTTAGGTGAACAAACTGCACAAGGAAAAAGAAGAACGAAGCACATATTAGAAACGACTCTTTGATACATGTTTTCATATACGAGTGACAGCTGATACACGTGCTTCCGCTTTCGTCCACACACATTTACGGCTTCTGCTCTTCTGGAGGAACAAGATGAACAATGCTACAATTCATGGATCCTGCCCCCAGTGGCAGTTGCCATGGAAACGTCCACCTACTGCAGCATCACATGCCCGTCCTCTCTCGGACTTTAACTTACAAGCGGTAATGTCAACAAAGTCCGCAGGATTGCTCCTCTGGAGAGACTCTGTTGGGTCTGTTTTAAACCTGATAAGATAAAAAGTGCCCATTAACCGGCCAAAGGCCACGGCTGCCACCTACCAACTCTCCCTCACAGCTTCGATGTCGCTGACAAGGTTCTGTGCCAAACAGATGCCAAAAATCTGCAACGAAACACAGATGTAAATTAGTGGGCAAAAAAAAAACAGTAATAAAGAGAGGCCGAAATATAATCATGAGAAACGCTTCATCTGGCTCCTCACTTGTAGCAGCGCGATCCCAATAAAGATGCCGGCGACCACAGTCAGGTTATCCTGGAGCCACTTTTCAAACTGGGGAACGCAGCCTTTAATATAGATGTGTGTCCGCTGCTCAGAGTCCTGGAGGGGGGCACAGGCAGCCGGTCAGAGCAGCGTGGGATGGCCTCCTCTCGCAGACGCACTCATCCGATCTAGCGTTCGCCTGCACTCAGCATTTCCCCCCTAAATTATGCTACTGTGGAGCGAAGCCAGTGATGAGGGAGGGTTTTTATTTTCCAGAGCATTGCTGCAGCGTGAGTAATCCCACACGGACCAACGTGCTGCTGGAGAGGCAGCTGCTGCAGCCCCAAGATGGAGAGAGACGGAGAGACGGAAAGGCCGAGAGGCCGAAAGGTGTGGGCAGAGGCAGTGAAAGAGGACCATTGTTTCCAGGGCGGAAGAGCAAATGTCCTCACGCAGCCCATCAAAGCGGATCCTTTCTTACCCCTCAGGCTTGGGCCACTCACCGCTTTCGCTCGTATGTCATAGCCGCACTGAGTGTTGATGACATCCTCCTGTGAAGAGACAGATCCCGCGTTTAGATTTCAGGGCATTCAGGGCTCATTTTAAAGAAAAACGATGGATTTTTTATATTATTTTTTTTAAGAATGGCCTGATTTTTCTATTTTTGTCTTTGTCAGGGTGCAAACATTTCGGTTGTAACCACACATTTGTGGGTGTTTGTCCTGGGAACCACTGTGTGTTCCTGATGAAACAAGTCAGAGATTCAGCAGGAAAAACTAAAAAAAGACGCCCCAGACGACAGGACGCAGATAAGCAAACTTCCTGTCACAGTCGGGCTCATCAAAACTCCCCCACTCTGCTTCTTTCTATGAATGGAACCCGGCTAGAGCATCACCGGGAATCCGGAGCGAACGAGCAGCGTCGGGAGCGCCGCGTCCCTGTCGGGAAGCGTACCCCCGGGTCTTTGGTGCAGCAGGAAAAGGGAACGCCGCATTTCTCACGGCTGGGGTTGGAGTCGGTGCAGTTGAAGTAGATGTTCAGATTCCAGTCGTCAGCTCCAAAAGCTCCACAGCACTCCCACTGCAAGGTCAGGAAAGACACAAAAACACAGGAATAAGCCGGGGCGATTAGCCCGAGCTAAAGATAACAGGAATGTGATGCCGCGGAGGAGTTGGCTCACGTATTCCTGGGTGAAGTCTATCAGGTTCTGCAGATCGATGTCGTCTCTGTAGGCCCGAATGTTGTTGTTAATGAAAAAGTTGAGCTGGTCCTTGATCCAGTCTTTGAAGACAAAGGCCAGGACTCCCGCCGTCAGCTCCAGGAAGAAGATGATTCCCAGGAACACGGAGAACTGAAAGGTTGACACGTTCACAGCTGTGGGAAGCTCCAGGGCGACGCGAGAGAGGCAGCTTTGAAATTCCGAAGTCACCGGCTGACGTACAAATTTGAGCAGGAAGGAGTTTTCTCGAAGCGCGCCGATGCAACCGGCAAAGCCGAGGATGAACATCACTCCGCCCACCACCAGGAAGAGCCACACTGGGTCGAAACCCCCAAGGTCTGTGATGGAGGAGATGTTGGAGAGGACGCCCTGGTGGAGGACAACCAAACAAACAGGACCAGCCCAGGGTTACAGCTGAGACCAGCCCATCCACGTAAATCCTTAATTTGAGGTTAAGACCTGGATTAACTGGTGGAAAGAGCATCGGAATAGGTGAGAATAGATGCCCCTCCGGTCTTTTATGGAGATTAACTCCAGCAGACCGGCTGCACTAAGACAGCCTTCTGCTTCCAGCCCAGGAAATGCAGTAATGCTCAGTTAAATTGGAAAAAAAATCCATTTTTTTCCAGTAAAATGTGGCTCGTTACACTTCCAAACCCTTCCCAAAACCCTGAAATCCCAGGACTTTGGAACTCTTGCCACCAAAAATAACCAAACAAAAAAAGAAAAGTGTGAACTTTGATGGAAACTGGAGTCAAAGGCCAAGTCTGTCACCAGCGCTGCATTCCACTGCGCTTTCCAATCAGGATTCGGGATTAAGAAGTCCACGGAAGCGAGTGGAACAGAAATAATCGTGTTTTCTTAGGGGAGCCAGAACACACACTCCTCCAGGGGCGGAGCCAAACAGGCCGCGGTCCAACTGCCTGGTCCCAGGGCGCCGCCACAGCTCCGAGGACTGGGAGGGGACGGATTTCCTGTGGATTCCCAGCAGCACAAGCCCAAAAGAAAGAAGTCAAAAGCGCCAAACGGCTGTTTCCAGGCAGCCGACACACTCCGGTCATTCAGGCCATGTGACTAATCAGCAAGTTCCACTCATCTCATCTAACCACACAACAAACGCACATGGAAATAAATGCCGAGTTCTGACCAACTTCCTGCTCCATCCCAGTATCCAAAGGTTGTGTTTGTGTCCTGACTGCCTGCATCCATGATTCCATCACGGTTTATCCCATAAACTTGGTACTATTTACAGAAGGAACAAGCTTCCTTCGTAAAATAAACACAGCCGAGCAGACGCGCCGCTCCCGTGAGACCAGACCGAAGGACGGCTCCGGGAAGGACGTCCGGACGCCTCCGTGACCCGCGGGGGCGACTCACCTTCTCACTCCACGCCCACAGGCCGATGGCGAGGAAGGCCACTCCCAGGAACTGTCAGACAGAGAGAGACGGAGGAGGGGGTCCGGTTAGAGGTGTGTGTGGGGAGGACGGGCTGATGCCTGACGGGGTTGAAACGCTCAAAAGTACAAACGAGCGGGTCAGGACTATTATGGGCTGGCCAAGCATGAACAGCAGGTTTCCCTGAGACAGATGGGTCTGACACACACAAGGGACCCCAGTCTGAGGGGCCGCCGCCGCCGGCTGCTTGGTCAGCTGACAGGCGGCCTTCGTCTTCATCACTCTTCCTCCCCCAAATGCCCCAAATGTCAAAGTAAAAGCAGAATCTGTCCCTGTTTGTATTTTCATGCTTGTCCTGAGGGGTTTTGCGCTCAAACACAGCTCTGGCCCACTGTTCTGACCGCCTGCCCAGTGGTGCTTTGCCCAGGCCTGAGCGGGCAGAGCCGGGACGCCCCTGGACCCCTGGAGGGGTGGGGCTGGTTCCTGGCCTCTGTGGGTCGGACCTGTTGGTCCAGCACATCGATCAGCTGAGATCTGGGGAAGTTTGGAGGCCGAGTCGAGGCTGCTCTGCTCCTCGGAGCAGAAAAAGACCTAAAAATGGTCATCACACCGACAAAACCTGGCTTCAGCCACAGTTTAAATATGTGTAAATCATCAGATGAGATTATTTGAACAATTTTCCTTCATTTCATGGGTATAAACTTCACTTTAGCGCAGATAAATAAAATTGGTGGGACCAGAAACCAACTCTGGGATGTTCTTTGTTGATATTGTTCCCAAAATGAACATTTTACTTCTGAAAAACATCCCACTGAGGGTGTGGAAGGAGGAGAAGAGGCTTCTGTTCGACACCAAAGCGGCCTGGTGGATGGCAGACAAGCGCATCGCTCCAACAGCCGAGGAACAGAAGCACCAGCCGCGGCTAAAGACTGATGGAGAACAGCGTTCCATCTTGTCAGCAGGCCTGGAGTCCTGCAAGAGGCGGGTGGAGGCGCTGCTTACCCAGAAGATGATGTTGAACCCGAAGATGAAATACTTGATGCAGCAGCTCACCTCGTGAGCTTTAAAATACTTCCCTGGCATCATCTGGCCGGATGCTGGTCTTCGGGCAGGAATCTCCTCCAGGTTCTGAAAGGTCTCGACGCAGCGCCGCCGTCAGCGCCTGTTTGGCGGCCCGCTCCCAGACATCGCTGACATCGGACGGAAGCTCAAAATGGACCCGCTGAGCCGCGTCTGCTCCTCCGCCGTCACGACACCTCCCAGCGGGGACCCTCCGACAGACGGACGGCGAAGCCAGTAAACAGAAACGGGGATGATTAACGCCGACGCGCCGCCGTCCGGACCATCGCAGAGTCGGGTATGCTGTTTGAGTGACGTGTGTGGTAGCCAATGAGAAGGCGGACTGGTCCGAGGAGGCGGGACTTCTTGTTTCAGACCGCGTCCGTCCCCGAACCGCAAAATAAATTAGCCTATTTAATTCCTGTGGTTTAATTGGTATCTTTTAACAAAACATGGAGTTACTTAAAGACCTGGAGCATCCCACAACTAATAATATTTAAAAACATCAGAAAAATATAGCTCTAGTTTTAAAAGTCAGCTCATTTCAGCAGTTATAGGACATCATTTAGGTCGGACGTATATTTTAATCATCAATTATACCCGAAACTGTCTGCTGCTGTGGCCCCGATTGGAAATAAGACGCGGAGAAACGAATCCCTTTAATCCAGTGAGAAAACTTGTCGCCCCCTGGTGGTAAAAGTGAAAGAACACAGCAACAACAGGAATCATTTGGCAGTTTGGTTTATTGCATAAAATACAACTCTATTGTAATGTATTACAAATATATATATATGTATATGTATATATATTTAAAAAAAAAACAGGATAAATTATGAAAATAAATACCTCTGTGCAATTTGTCTGTATTGTCAATGCAAGCAGAGAAAAACTGAAATGACAGTCCATAAAAACACAACACGTCATTATGCAATCAGATGTCATGCTAGGACAACCATCCTGACTGGAAAAGATGGTCTGTTCACACAAACTGACAAAGTCTCCACACAATCAACCCATCTTCATGGATCACATGCGATTATTTGCAGCAACAACGTGCGCTGAAAACCTTTGTGCTCCCCTGACGAGATCCGTTACAAGGGAAAAGGTAGCAATCGTGCAGTATTACCACTGGTTTTGGCTACGTTTCATGTACAAAAATAAACACTATTCTACTTCACAAAATACTTTTTAATGTTAGATTAAAAAAAATTCACAAAATGTTTTTTTTTTTTTTTAAATATATCACAATCCTTCATTATGAACATTTTTCTGCGTGCAAATTATTTCACTGGTTTAACTTTATTAAATGCCCCTGAAGGAGGACTTTTGAGGCAGTTGGCATCTTTATTACATTTAAAATGACTTTTGGAGATCCAACAAAAGTTTTGGTGCTTCTTGTCATCTAATTTGGTTACACACATTCCCTTTGTATTTAAAAAAAATCTAACATGAGAAAATGTATTTTCTTCTACTTTGAAGTCCATTGTCTAGGATAAAATGTTATAATTTTAATTGCATTTTGCACAAATGTTAACGTATGCAGCAACAAACAAAACGGAAAAGAAAACTTACAATGTTTAAGAGCTGAGATGTCTTAAACTGAGAACCTTTAAGTCTGTGCAAAATAAATAACTACCCTAGCTAATCAAGCTTATATTTACATTTTAGTATTAAAAAAAACATGATGTAAAAAGAGCTTCTTTTTCTGCACTTGGCATCAGCATTTTTCCTTTAAGTTTGTTTTTTAAACATACTGTCACCAATATTAAAGGGTACCTTTTCATTCAGCGATAATGCAAAAAAAAGTAACTGCAGACTTCACTGTTAGTTACTGAAGCACACTGTATGCATCACTATACACGAAGCTAACGCGAGCGATTAGAAATGCATGCTGGGGGAGAAATGTGATGCACTGCTGAGGTGGGCTAGTACAGCCAGAGTGAACGGTCTGCTCTGAGAGAAGGCAAGTGTAATCTGCTGTGCTGGAAAAGGCCTACGGCTGTCCTCTTCCTTAACCAGTGAATCACAGTTCAACCAGTCCAGTGCTTCGTGGGTCAAACGTGCACCCCAGGAATGCTGTAGTATTGCTGTGAAGGCCACAGCCTTCTGAGTTGCTCTAAAATGTACAAAACTTCCAAACAGGCCGTAAATCAGTAAAACTCACAGAACTGGTTTGTGTAAAGCCTGAGATGTTTGAAGCACCGAGCAAGTGTCTTGAGTGTGATGCTTCTTTATTCACGGAGCTCTGTTTAGTGACATCCAACTGCTACCGCAGCTCGTCTTACATTAGAAATAAAACATTTGACTCCCTCGCCTTTCCGACACAGTGCAGTTAAAAGCAGACCGGGGACAGATGAATCCTGTCAGCTGCCCGGTTGCTGCCTCTTACCACCACCATGAGAGCACCAGTGGACGCCAGCCCGCCGTGGCAACGGTTGCTGATGATCTGAAACATCCCGAAAAAGAGCGGAGCTGCGCATTTAGGTGACCTTAACGGCAGATTTCTTGTGGACGCACAGCAAGGAGACGTAGGGTACGCCGATGAAGGCCCATTTCTCGTTGGGCCAAAACATGATGACGGGGCCTCTCTCGGGGGCCTCGGTCGCCACGTCAAAGTAGGCGAAGCAGACACAGCCCAAATACGAAGCCAGACAAATGAGAATGTGCCTGTAGGAAGACAGATAGCAGATTAAGTTGTGACATATCGTAGATAATGGAAGGGCTTCGAGCCGGCCTTTGGGAAAAGCAGGATCTCACCATGCACAGTGCAGGTAGGGAAAGTTGACCGAGGACCACATTTCACAGAATATCCTGTCACTGATCCAGCAGAGCAGGGCCAGAGCCCACCAGATACCCGAGACCAGGCCCAGCTTGAACACGCGTGGGTTTTCACACCTGCAAAGACCCGAAGAGGAGGAAAAGCACACAAACGCTCAATGACCTCCAGTCTTCATCTCAAAAGATCTCAGCAATTAGCTTTCTAGACCTTTAGACAAATTATTCTTAGTTTTTTTGCCCTCCTGACAGACAACATTCCATTCCATGCACCAGAACTGTTTTCTGGAGACGGCAGAGTTGTGTTTTTGTTCCCGTAAACAGTGGTTTTGGTCTGTCTCCGTGTGCGCTAGAATGCTGCTCGGCCGTGTTTGCACAGCAGCCCAGGACAGACCAAAACAAACAAGCCACACTTGAAATTTCAGCGCTGCATGAAATCAACTTCAGTGCAACATAAAGAGAAGTTCAAATTCCAGCTCTCATGCCTACACGAATCTCCAAAAACAAACCTCCGAGCTGCAGTTCTGGAGGGAAAAGGGAACATCGATTTTGTTCCTTATCAGCCAAACTAGATTCCTTCATTTCTTTACCTGACAGCACCTGAAAGCAAATCCTAATCATTTACCTTTATTTGCTTTACAGAATTCTCGGAAACTGGGGTTAAGTCTGTGCATAGAACATTCAAACTTCTAAATTGAAAGTATTACTCTGGTTGTGTATTTATTTATTGTTTTATATGCAGTATCTTAATTTGAAATCTGGATGCGTCTGACTGGAAAAACTGGCTGTTACACAACGGTCAGGCAAGGTAGAGGAATGTCCCAGTGACAGAATGTACAAAATAGATGAGTTGTCATGGGGAAACACACCATTAAATAACCATCAAGATTGCATTATTGTCCAAGTATTCTGTTACTTTCGTGTAGGAGTAATTAAGGGACGTCACTCAATCAGTCAGGCGGTGTCTTTGTAGAATGACAAACACGAGCTCATTCCTGCTAATTGCCACGGAAGGACAAACGCAAAACCACAAGGTCACACCCACCCACTCAAACACACGTCAGATAAGAAACATGACACGCTACCGGGACGTGCAGCATGAAAACGCCATGCAAATAAGAGCTGGCAATACTGAGAAGAAGAGCAGGAGTAAAGAGTAGATCACGCCAGCATATTAGTTATAGTGACTAGAAGGTTGAACATCTTAGCTTGTAGATCATTTCAGCCAAATGTGCATTTAATTCAGTTAAAAACACCAACTCAGGATTTCCAGATTTGTTATGTCCTTTAAAAACTCTGCCAGTGTTTTCATAGAAACCCTGCAGACTGGAGAAGTGGAAGTGACCTAAAGGGGCCCAGCAGGGGCACAAAAATGAAGCAGATAACAACATTTACATTTCTGAGGGCAAAAGACAAGCAGGCGCAGGAAGTCTCTCCTGTTTAAAAGGTCAAAAACAAGCAGCTGCGCTTGATGACTGCTAATGGCAGTCATGTCAAGAACTGCTAACAGGTTGAAACAATGGATGACTGGACGCTGGAACACCAACGCTGGGAAGGAGGAATGCGGAAAAGGAAAGAAGGGAGCAGCTTCGCCATGCTGTGACGACAGACACACACCTCGCTGACCCGAACACAAAGACAAACGGGCACCAATGACCTGTTGGCTTCCGGGAACACTGGTTCACATCAGGAGTCAGAGTTAGCGAGGAAGAGGCAATGTCCCTGACAACGCGGAACAAAGGGTCAAAGGTGACAGGCTGACTGTTCCGTAGAGCAAAAACACACCATTCATGTTTATGATAACAACGTGCACAGCAGCATGTGTGTGTGCCGGGACAGGGGCTAGTTCATGGCAGCCGGGGAGGGAGGGATTTAATGATCCCCATCTTGTCTGACTAAAGTCCCCGTGAGGACGCGTGGACGGACCTGGGCCGTGCACCCACGCCCGAACCCCCACCCACCTTTTGAGCTCGGTGATGAGCAGCGCGGTGCAGGGGATGCCCAGGGTCATCAGCGACAGCGAGTTGACCACAGGCTTCACAAAGGCCAGCCCAGTGGTGATGCCCGACAAAATGCCGATGACCACTTTGAACCTGGACCTGCACGGGGAGGAAGAGTGAGAGGAAGAGAAGAGAAACGCTGCAGCTAATCAAAGACGGCGAGCATCACACGCGACGGCCTGGAGCAAAAGTGCAGCCACAGCAGATGCGTGCGTGACAAAGGAAAGAGAAGTAAAGACATGTGACGGAGGCCTCACTGGTGTCAGCTATCCCCAGCAAGACCTATTATTAAACTGCAGTGGACACATCATATGACAGCTGTAAGCTCCGCCTACGGTATAAATAAATATGCGTCAACGCTAAAGTCGCTGGCCAGGCAAAGACAGCGGCGAAACAAGAGGATCTGCGCTCTGATTGGCTGGAGATGGTCCACAGTGCATCTGTAAAAGGGGACTGGGTGTGGTCGGCGCACCTGTCCCTCCTGAACATCCTGGGCAGGTAGCGCTTGGGGAACCACATGGCGATGGCACACATGAGCACCCACAGGATGGCCAGCTCGTCCAGCATCTGACCCAGGAAGCTGAGGGTGGCGTGAAAATACGTTGACCCGATGCCTGAGAGGGAAAAGAGAGAGGGTTTATTCTTCGGAGGGTAACGCGTGAGCTGTCCAGAAGAAGGTGACGGAAAGTTCTCTAAAAGTGGCAGCTTTCCCTCGACTACGGTGGGAAGGGTTAGATTGCGTTAGTTATCACCGCCCAGCAGAAGTTCCATTGTCTGTCTTATCTGGTGCTCAGAGAGCGTTTACTCCACAACTCCGCTGTAGAAACTAACAACAGCGCCTTCACCAGCCCCAACGGCTTGCTTCATAAGAGGAATCGCATGTCGTTTGGAGGGAAGTGTCCATTTGTGTCCTCGGGCTGTGTCAGATGTGCTCACACAGTCACATAACCTGTGTAAGTCTTTCACAGCCTTCAGAGCTGCTAAACTACAGGACTGGTGGACTCTGTGACCCTGGGTCAGCTGTTCCAACAGTCTCACAGTTCCTAACAATACACCTGACACAAGATGGCCGGGGTAGCACCCAGTTACGCCTTAAAAAGAGAAACAAATTCCTAATTTCACTATTTCCATCGATGCAGATCATAGTTGACAGCATCAGTGGTTCTCTAACAGACCCGACTGTCTGTTTTTAATACGCATGCAACATTTAACACTGACATAAAGTTCAGAGGACAGACTTGTCCATTCCAATTAGGATCAAAGCTGATCTAATCTTCCAGGAAAACACTGAAAACACACACTTCGGGGAAATGTTGTCCTGCAGCGGAACTAATCTATGTTATTGTTATAACTGCTGTTATGGTCATCATTATTATTATTATTACTGTTATATGATATTGGTTGCTTAAGAACGACTACCTATTGAAAAAAAAAATACTTTTTTACCTTTTCTCATGAAATGACTGTGACCATGTGATTTATATGTTCGCAAAACGTGGTCAGTTTTGGTCAAACGTGGTGGCATAAAAGAGGAACGTGACTGAAAACAATTTTTTTTCAAACAACCATGGTTTCTAAATCGGTTCGTTTAAAAAACTGCATTCTACGTTGGGTTTTAGATATGCGTTTGCTCCATACAACATATTCTAGTGCCACGGTGATGAAGGTTCTAGCAGGACGATAACAGGTCAATAGGTCACCACACAGCGTGTCAACTTACCAACCACAACCAGCAGAATCCATATGAGGTAAATCCCACTGTTGAAATGGGTTGCATACTGGCGGAATAAACACATTAATATGGGCGGCAAAACAAAGAACAAAACGTTGCTGATCTGAAATGACAAAACAACAGAAAACACAACAGAGTTGAACTGATCGGCGTGTTTGTCGATCAGGCGTCGATTTGTGGCCAGATGCAATCAGCAAAAACAATGATGCTGCAGGGAGAATTACATAGCCAGCCATCAGGGTGTCTCAGGACGTCTTAACAGCTAAAAGCAAGACATCTTAAGACATTTTTGTAAATTAAGACGTCTTAGGACATTCTAAGACAAACATTTAAAGATGCCAAAGCAGAACACGGAATAACGCTCAAACAGGTTTCTGTGTCTTCAAGACATTGGGTGTCATATAGATGTCTTAAGACATTTTTGCTTTGTCTGAAGACATTCACATCTTTACATGGCTTCAGACACGGTACATGTGTCTCAAAGACACTGTCAAGTATGAGGTAAAGTAGTTCAAAGATCCTACTGAAAATATGTGAGATTACAGAGGAACAAGGCAACGTGAACCTAAAACGTAATGTTTAATGCTAACGTGTTAAGTAGTTTTACTAAAGACATCTCAAGACGTCTCAAAATATGTGTCTTAAGACAATCTTAAGATGTCCTAAGACACATTGATGGCTGGGTATGTAACTGTTTCATTAAAAACAAAAAAACCAAAACAAACAAAAAGAAAAACATACGTTCAACAAGCTGCAGCTAAAGTAAAAACGGAATTTAAAAAAGAATAAGAAAATAAAGACTTAACAGTGCAGCAGGGAAGAAAACAAAGCCAGTCTTCGCTGCACACACAGCTGTGTTATGTAAAACTCACAAACAAAAGAAACGCGTTAGCTGGATTCCTTCAAACCTACCGTGTTGTAAAATTCAGCGATTGTGGGGTAAATTAGGTAATTGCCTTCGCACCAGTCCACTTCGGAGCTGCCAGCTTGCAGCTGATCCCAAAAAATCAGATTAACGTTACTCATGTCTGGACTAGTTCTGGATGATGGACATCGCAGAACACTGGGCGCTGCGGAGGGCTTTTAAAGAGATCCGACGGATCGTTCCTCACACGCTAGTCTCCACCGTAGCAGGCCTGTAACGTCTTGCACGACCAAAAATGTAATTCTGGACAAAGATCGCCGCTGAGGTGCATTTTAAAGCCTGGCTCCGTCCACTTTCCGAAGCTTGCTGTCCGTCGTGACGCCGTGGAACTGTACTGACAGCTGCTCCAAAGAGCGCTTACGGAACTCAAGATGATTCCCTCCGCCCTCCGTTCCGTTTCCGCAACGCAACAGTTCTGCCACTAAAAAAACAATTAGCATTTTGATCAAGACACTAATTACACGTGTGTTTTTCACGTCGAAATATTTGCATTTAATCAGCCAAATAAAAAGGCGTTTTGTATTTGTTTATGTCGTCAATGATTTGGACACTTCTCCGCCAAAGCCGTTTGGACTTTGGTGGTTTATCTTGACGTGGGGCTGGCACCTTCATAACGTCCTCGTGTTTTGTTTTGGAGCTCAATGACATTGTTCTAAAAATTAAAAAGGATGCATAAATCGGCAATATAGCGTGTTTGAAATTGCCTAGAAAAAACAAAATCACCGTCTCTCTATTTTCTTACGTGTGACGTCGCCAATCTTTAGGAATAAAATAAATAAATAAATAAATTGGCATATATTTATCGTCATCTTAGTCAGGCAGTTAAATTTTTGGTTTCGGTTTGTAACATTTATTAGTTTGATTTGTCTAACAACTTAATTTACCGATAATAATATACCGACGCGTTGACGTCGTGTCAGTTATCGCGATAACATTGAGGGCCTATGTGAGATCTCGAGGCGGAAGTCCGGTCTCTTTTCCGTGGCGGACCTTCGTAGGCCGGTTTAGCAAAATGAAGGTACAATCGTTCACAAAGTGTATTTGTTTTATTACTGACAGTTTTAAAATAATATTAACGGACAAAGAAAGTCGTGATCTTGACCTTTAAAGCGACCTGTTCGATTCGAACGTTAATCCCAATTCCACAACGGATGAGGTTTGATTGTCAACGCTGCCGACTTTGTCGGCTACCGAGCCTGAGAAACATGGCCGCCCACTGTAAAATGTGCAGACCTAACGCTGGAAATTGCACTTGATGTACGATTTCAGGACTGTTCTATGAACGACTTTGCTTTGTCACGTAGTAATAATTTCAATTTGGTTGTTTTAACGGATACATGGGACTAATAACAAGGTCGAAAAGTTACAAACTAGCGTCGACTCAATTCAACGATATCCTTCGGGTCTTATTGCAAGTGTATTTAAATGTACTGAGCCCACCATTGCAGTATTTTGGAACTCATCGTTTCCTGCATCATGTTTCCTTCAGCTGAACATCTCATTCCCCGCTACTGGCTGCCAGAAACTCATCGAAGTTGACGATGAACGCAAGCTGCGTACTTTCTATGAGAAACGTATGGCCACCGAGGTAGCTGCTGATCCTCTTGGAGATGAGTGGAAGGTTAGTGTTTCACCCTTTTTTATCTTGTGGCACGCAAGTAGACCCTTTCTGACGAACCCGTGGTCATTAAGGGGGGACAGTGTGTTGCTAGAGAAGCTGCAGAGCTGCACATCAGAAGTGGTCAGACATCATTCATGTCTGGCCACATTAGTGTCTCTCTCTCAAATCAGTTGTCACTTGAAAACATACGGGCGGATTCCTAAAGCAAAAGGACAAAAATAGTTCTCGAAATAGTAATTTTAAGACTAGGTTCCTCCATTCTGTAAGCATGACCTGCCTACTACAGCAGAAGATATTTAAAGCTATGTGTTACTAAAGCAGGTGTTTCTAATGACTAATGCAGCCATATTTTTCTCTCCTCCAGGGCTATGTGGTGCGCATCAGCGGAGGCAACGACAAGCAGGGTTTTCCCATGAAGCAGGGTGTGCTGACCAACGGTCGCGTGCGCCTGCTGCTTAGCAAGGGCCACTCCTGCTACCGTCCCCGCCGGACTGGCGAGCGCAAGCGCAAATCTGTCCGTGGGTGCATCGTTGATGCCAATCTCAGTGTTCTGAACTTGGTCATAGTCAAGAAAGGTAAATTCTTTGGCCGGAAAATATTAAAACCTACACAAAGAAAATGTAATCGCCAATACTTGGTTCCTTCAACTGTTGGTGGCACATTCGTAGACCCTTTTTGACTAGCCCGTAGTCATTAAGGGGGGACAGTGTGTGCCAGAGTAACCGTGGAGCTGCTTACCAGATGTGACCAGGTCCTGGCTCAGTGGATGGTTGAAACAGCATTGCTCTCCCATTGGATCCGTTTGTTTAGCCACAAAATGTTTCCATTTGAATGTACAGGCCCTGAAAAAAGATGCAGAATGATCTTGTTGATTGAGTCGCTCCTGTCATCCTCAGGCGAGAAGGATATTCCTGGTCTGACTGACACCACGGTCCCTCGCCGCCTTGGTCCCAAGAGGGCCAGCAAGATCCGCAAGCTCTTCAACCTGGCCAAGGAAGATGATGTTAGGCAGTACGTCGTGAGAAGACCCCTGAATAAAGAGGGTAAGACATTTTTATTTATTTTTTAAGAAATTCTGGTGAAAATAGAAACCTTGTCTTTCTTTTTTGGTACCGCGTGGTGGTAACTCTGCTCTGCAATTTTCCTGGTAGTTCCTCACCCATATACGCAACACAAGGACAATGAACACTTTACAGTTAAACGTGTGGTTTCATATCTCGTTTTAATGATCTGTTCTGATCACATTCTTCATCGTGGCCTAATACTTTTTTTATTTTCACCAAGACTTCAGTACATTTATTTTTAATGTTGTAGCAACCGTTCCTAACCCTGCCCAAGTTATTTTCCTGTTTGTAAACTGGTATTATGGTGGTCTTGCAGGCAAGAAGCCCAGAACTAAAGCTCCCAGGATCCAGAGGCTGGTAACTCCTCGTGTGCTGCAGCACAAGCGCCGTCGCATTGCTCTGAAGAAAAGGCGCACTCAGAAGAACAAGGAGGAAGCCTCTGAGTACGCCAAGCTGCTGGCCAAGAGGATGAAGGTACGGTGGCGGTCCCGTAGTCAGCTTAGGATTGTGTTGTTTTTGTCCGTTTGAGTGTTCAGGCAGAGGTTAGATCTGACACCCTTGTTGTTACTAGGAGGCCAAAGAGAAGCGCCAGGAACAGATCGCCAAGAGACGCCGCCTGTCCTCGCTGAGAGCCTCCACATCCAAGTCAGAGTCCAGCCAGAAGTGAAATCCAAAAGTCAAATAAATCATTTTTGCTCAAACTACTGTTTTATTCTTAGTCGTTTTTGTTAAGAATAAAGAATCCAGAATTAGTTTAGGTTTGAGTCAGGTTACAGTAGTGTTTATCATAAGTGAGGTTTTGACCTAAAGCTACTCCGGCTCAGTATGTCAGGAATTGAGTTTGAGTTTTTTATTGTGTGAATTCAGAAGACTTGACTGTTAATCAACGGTCAACACATCCTTTAACACTGCACACGCTGTCAAACGTGGGCTTCCTCAGTCTGCAGCTCGGCGCCGCGGTCTTGGGCGAATCCATGTAGCGGATCTCTGGCGCACGCCGGCGGTTCGGTTGCCCCAACCTCTGGTGTGTGTTTGCTGAGCAGTCGTGAGTCTGCGAGAGAAAGACGACGGCCGACACCAGCTGGTGTTTCAGGTACCCAGGCAGCTCCAGCATGGTCTGGATCCAAGTGGACCTGCAGTTCTGAGAGACAGAAGACAGAATCTGGTGCCAAAGTCCAGCAGAATCCGCTCTAGTGTCACTTCGGTTACACGAGCGCCTTCTTGACCTCACCGTGCGGACCGTCCTCCTGTACAACTTGGTGGCCAGTTCAAACAGTCGTTCCAGAGAACTCTGCAGGGTCACCTCAGAACGCTGGACCACCTCGGTTTTCCCTGAAATAAACGGGATTCAGGTCTTTAGCCGCGCCGACCTTCACCACAGGAGCGCCCGCTCGCCCACAGACCTCGGTCGTCTTCAGCGGGAGGAAGCATTCGGTCCACCAGAGCCTCAGATGTGGCGAGAGCCGTCTCAACAGCCCTGTCCACCAGGGGACGTCCTCGGTCCTGAGCCCCCTCCAGCCTGGCCGCCAGCCATGAGACCCCCAGGCTGACACAGTCTGCAGGCGCATTAGCAGCGACGCTCACCAAATCCTGGAGTTCAGCCATCTTCGTCTTGGCAGAAGCCACCAACTGGGACAAAGACACCACGCCGGGGAGTCACGCTGGCGGGGGGTCGCGCCGCGGGACGCAAGTTACCTGCTCAGTGGGTGTGTGGAGCACCGGGAAGGCCGTCTCCAGCCAGTCCAGGCCTTTACACGCGAACTCATTGGCGATGGAAACTTGGAGAAGAAGACAGAGAGGTTAGTCGCGTCCTCCTTCTACACCTCCAAGCCTAGTCGGCTGTGTTTACTCTATATCTGCTTTTCTAGACTCACTGGGAGGCTCCAGTGTAGCAATGACAGGCGAAAGCACCGCGGTCACGCCGTTTTCCAGGCCCTCGCACACGCGCCTCAGGCCGGGGTGGCTGCGCTTGGTGCCGGCGTAAAGGTCTGACAGCTTGGCACCAACCGAAGCCAGCAGCGGGAGCGCGGCCAGCCTGGCTGCCGCTCCCGGCCTCCCCTGGAGGGTTGGTGGAGGAAAACGAGCCATGTAAGCGGTTGCCGAGCTCCCAAACCGTCCTCACCTGCGCGGGAACGCACCTGGGCGCCGCTCATCGCTGTTTTCTTTGAGCAGGACGGGTGTAATACAGAAAAGGTTCTCCTCTCGGGACCAGGGTCCTTTGTATGGGTGGATCCCAAACAGCCGCTTTGGAAAGCGCCGTTTCACCGCGGACGAGCTCACGTGGCGACGCCGCGTCGAGCCAATTAACGCACACCTGTGCAGGAGGCGGTCACGAGGGCCACCTGTTGGCCGGAGCCCCAGGGGGCCGAGGGGCTCTTTCTGCAGCTGAGCCCACCAGTGGTAAACGTTCCGCTCACACGAGGGACGCAGCCGTGCACAGGTGACTGCGGGACTGTGCGGTTTGTGCTAAACACGGTCACATTTCGGCGTGCACTCTGACGAGCACCCGTCTGAGGACGTCCGCATGTGGCGAGCACGCTCTGAGCCACGAGGGTCCGTCCGTGGTGCTGATGCTGGCGCCTCCGCAGCATCCCGGCGTGCGGACGCGCCTCCCGCACACAACGTGCCCGCAGTCACATCTGTGCATCGCCGTGCGTCACGGACCGGGGGAGGGTTTAAAACGACTTTGCGGGAGGGCACGGTGGCAAGTTTGGGAGGCACGTGCAGGGGGCGGTCCTCTGTGCACGGTTGTCACGTGGCTCTAGCGAGCGCCGGGATCGCGCCGGACCGCCTCAGCATCAGTCCAGTGCGGCAAGAGCTGGAGACGACATCAGCATGGCTGCGGAGATGGAGCCCACCGAGTAAGTTCGCCTTCTTCCTCCTCTTCCTCAGGTGACGACGAGGATAAAATCATGGCGAGACCACCTGTGGGATTAGAAGTAGAAAACAACGAGCGCACGTCGCGTTAACGTTCAACTTTAAAGTTGGCATTTGTTATAGAAATCTGACTAGCTCTGTTTTTGTTTAGTTTTTTTCTAAATACTCGAAAAAGGGCCGTTTACGTTGTTTTAAAGATGTGACACGTGCGCCCTAAAGATAACGTGTAGTTTGGAAATGCGTTATCATCACGCCTCAAGGGTACGCTTAACAAACGGTAGACCCTTTAGGTCCGGGGGTGCAGATTGCTCATCCTGCACATGATTATATATAATTGTATAATTAAATCTGTTGGCTTTAGAGACAAAAATTGTGATTTTCTCTCTTAGACCGACAAAAACAGGCAGTTGAAATCGTTTTCCCTGCGCGGTAAAGTCGGTGTTGAGTGCGTAAAGAGGGGCGCGTCTGGCATGTTCGGCCAGAAACGTGCGTGGGTGAGCGTTTAGTTTTCTTTTGCAGTAACGCACGTTGCTCTTTACCAGTAGATGATGTCACTGCTGCGCCGCCTTATTGTTGCTGGATTGAAGTGCACAACCATAACACTGCCAATGCGTCGCTGCGCAGCAGAGAGGAAGGAGAATCGGTCTCGTTGTTTTGGCGGCGTTTTTACCCGTCCGAGCACGATCAGAACAGAAGGTCAGCTGTCAAGAACGTCGCTCAGCTCGGGTTACCTCGCTCTCCTCCTCCAGTGTGATCCGCCTGATCATGCAGTACCTGAAGGAGAACAACCTGTTCAGAACGCTGAGCACCTTACAGGAGGAAACCACTCTGTCCCTGAACACCGTGGAAAGCCTGGACAGCTTCATCGCAGATATCAACTGTGGCCACTGGGACTCCGTTCTGCTGGCCATCGAGTCCCTCAAGTTACCTGACAGCACCCTTATTGATCTCTACGAGCAGGTAAAGCTTGGCCAGGAGGCACCTTGACTCACCTGCCAGTTGTAAAGTTGGTAAAACCCGCTGAGTTCCCCACCAGGTGGTGATGGAGCTGATTGAAATGAGGGAGGTGGGAGCAGCTCGCTCGCTCCTCAGACAAACAGACCCCATGATCATGCTGAAACAGACGCAGCCAGAGCGCTACCTCCACCTGGAGAACCTGCTCACGTGCTCGTACTTTGACCCTCTGGAAGTAAGGCAGTAAATGAAAACATCAGTGAACATCAGTAGGCACTTTTTTAGAATAATTTAACTTTGTCCTTCTGCAGGCTTACCCAAAAGGCAGCAGCAAGGAGAAGCGGCGCCTGGCGATAGCCGAGACCCTCGTGAGGGAGGTGAGCGTGGTCCCTCCTTCGCGCCTCATGGGGCTCCTGGAGCAAGTCAGCGTGAGTGTGCAGACCAACACAGAGTTTAGCTCGCACCGCAAAGAATCCAAACTCAGACGTGCCGTCCGGTGAGTTACGGCTGCGTTGTTAGAACCCGATAGCGAGGGGCCAACGGTACTCTCATCCCTGTTCCAAACAGTCTATGAAGATCCAGCAGAACTCGGATCAGCTCTCCCCAGAAATGACCATCGACACCTCCACCAATAGGAGCAGGCTGATGGAGAAAGAGACCTTTCCCACACAACTGTACCGCCACATCAAGGTAGACATCACAATTTCTCTCAAGCAGAGTCTCCAGGTGATAAAAGCAGAAATATTTGCGCTGGTCTGAAGGTCTTCGGTGACTCTGCTATCAAAATAAACTGTCAAACAAAGGTGTAAATAAAACTGTGGGAAACAAGATAAGGTTTTTAATGCACCATTTCCTAATTTAGTATGTACCACCTTGTGTTTGTAGCACACACACAAACACACACACACACACCTGGGGGCACTTGTCTTGATGTCTGGCTGTGCCTTCGCTCCTTCCAGATGGAGCGTCGTGGTGTTTTTTTCCCCTGTTTTTCTCCACCCAAGGTCGTAACGATCACAATGTCTTACCGACGCCAGACAACAACAGCACACTTGTGCGCTCGGTCGCCTGTTGACGGTTTCACAGACAGTGTGGTGTTGCTGTGTCTCAAAAACTGCAGTTTGGGAGGCGGTCCCACGTGGAGTGCGCCCGTTTCTCTCCTGACGGCAGATACTTGATCACTGGGTCGGTGGACGGTTTCATCGAGGTCTGGAACTTTAACACTGGAAAAATTAGCAAGGTATGCACCTTTCACACCATTAAATAATCAGCAACTTCAGCTGTAAATGGTTTCTCACACCCGTGTCGCTGTGTTTAGGATTTAAAGTATCAGGCCCAGGAGAGTTTCATGATGATGGACGATGCTGTGCTGTGCATGTGCTTCAGTAAGGATGCAGAACTGCTGGCAACCGGGGCTCAGAATGGCAAAATAAAGGTGGGATATTCCTTCCCTGTCCCTGTCCCTGTTAAAGTTCCTGTAGCTGTGTTTGAGAATAAAGATCTCATAGTTTAAAAACCCCAAACTAACCTGTCACCCTCTGAAAGGTGTGGACGATACAGAGCGGTTTATGCCTGCGCAGATTTGAGCATGCCCACAACAAAGGAGTGACCTGTCTGAGCTTCTCCAAGGACAACAACCAGCTCCCTGAGTGCATCCTTTAACCAGACCATCAGGTGGGGTGTGAACACACTCAGCCCTTCCGTCGTGAACACACACCATCAGCCACTGATCGGTAACCAGGTGCAGCACCGCGTTGAAGTAGTTGTGTTAGACTATCAATACAACAATAACAACAACAACAGAGGTTGACAGCAAGGCAGATACAGAGCCTCCAAAAACCACTGATTATTCAGACAAACAAAAACCTCCTGGGATTTATCTCCCCCCCCCCCTCTCTCTCTCTCACACACACACACACACACACACACACACACACACAAGGTAATCTATGTTTCTGAGTCCTGAGGCGTGTGGGTTGAGCTTCTCCACTCTGATGGAAGCACATGTGCTGTGTGGGTGTCACTGGGAAGCCATGTGCTCCAGCACAAAGATGCAACGTGTTCCTCCACTTGAAATTCCACGAGACCAACACGTAGACTCTTCCTCCCAGACAAGCAGTGAATCAGCCAGCGTTTTGTCACGGTTCAGCTAAACTGCATCCCCGTCACTCCACAGGAGCTAAAAATAGCATCCTCTTCTCGCTCCTGTTGCTCTGTTTGTAGTGGCATTAAAAACCTTTGCAGACACAGGTTACTGTAAAAAAACAGCTAATTTAGCAAGTTGTGCATTCATTAATAATGGAAATTATTTAGAGGCATTTTCATTGTTGTTTTCAGGATACATGAACTGAGATCGGGGAAGACGTTAAAGGAGTTAACAGGACATTTGTCGTTTGTAAATGATGCATATTTTGCTCAAGATGGATGCCACATCATCAGTGCCTCAGCTGATGGCACAGTGAAGGTACGCTCGTCAGGTTCTGATACCCCCAATCTCTGCTCTGCTTCACTCATATCTGTATTATATTTCAGATCTGGAACACAAAGTCCTGGGAATGTGTCCACACTCACAGATCCGTGTCCCGGGCGTCGGAAGTCCCTGTCAACAATGTCATTCCCCTACCTCAACACCCAGAGCACTTTTTGGTCTGTAACCATTCCAACACCGTGGTTGTCCTCAACATGCGCGGCCAGGTGAGACACAAATATTACGTAAACACATATATTGTGTTTAAAAAAATCAAACTTTGGAGGTAAATAATGGGCACCAGAAGGTCCGCTTATTTAACCCAACATCTCGCTCTCTCCCTCCTCAGACCGTCAAGGCGTTCAGCTCAGGCCGGCAGGAGGGAGCCGAGTTTGTGTGCAGCACCGTGTCGCCGCGCGGGGAGTGGATTTATTGTGTGGGAGAAGATTTAGTGCTGTACTGCTTCAACTACAAGACGGGAAGGCTGCAGAAAACGCTGACTGTAAGATCCGCACTCCAATAACCTCCAAAGACTAATGTTCTTGTTTAAAATGCTAAGTGCGGGAAGTAAATGCAGACATAAACGTACACAGTGCGTGCTCCGCTGTGTCCTCTCCACCTCCAGGTTCATGAGAAAGACGTCATTGGCATCACCCATCACCCACACGAGAATCTGATCGCTACCTACAGCGAGGACGGCCTCCTGAGGTTGTGGAAACCTTAGAGCATCGCCTGCGGAGGACCCAGGAAGCCGCACACGTGGTTAAAAAGCAGTTATTTTAGTTTATGCAAATAATGGGACCCACATAAGCAACATTTATTTTCATGTGTCAAAACCGGCATTTTGTAAGATCGTGATCTACAGATACATACCTCCAAAATTATTATTGCAAACCTCTTTTTTTAAGAAACTGGTGGGGTAGGGGATGTGATCTGGCCCCTGCGGGTGGATTCAGAAGCCCTGATTATGGATGCCTCAAAAGAGCAACATAACTATTCTGTAATTGTTGACGTCCACCCAGCAGTTGGTATATCATTCTCCTAAATGGCAGCTGAAAACACACTCACACACTCCATTTGAAGGTATGTAATATGTACTATATGTCAGCATGTGAGTCAGAAAATGTAACTATTTTATGGTGAAGAACTCCCAGCTCCTTCCATCGCTCCAGATTGAGTCAGCTCTCTAGCATACCGGTACTGAATTTTTTAAATTTAAGTTGGTTTTTTTTGTTTTGTTTTGGTTTTTTTTAACAGAACTAAAACTGTAACACACCAGTTGTTTTACCGTGGGTGTGAAGCTGACCCAGTCCTGACAGGACACTGTCTCTGTCAATGTGAACAGCTAAGTAAGTGAAAAACAATTTGGTCCCCAAAATGTATAAAGGTATAGATGAGACATTCCCTTCATTTACAAACAAAATCATTCTTTAAAATTTGTAATCTTTAAAATTCAAAATAACAGAAAAGCATAAGTTTGGGTACAAAGCAACAGTTTGGGTACCCTGCATCGTTAGTACCCGGTAGCGCCCCTTTTTGGCCACTATCACAGCACAGTCCTTTTGTAGCAGCAGTCTCGAGGGATTTTCCTCCATTCTTCTTTCCAAAAGTCTTCCAGTTCTGTGTGATCATCTTGTGTGGAGACTTTCAGTGATGTTTAGGTACAAAGACTGTGGGTCATGGCTAAACCCCATCTTACACCTCTGAGCTGGATCACCACGGGATCTGAGGTGTGTTTACGGACCATCAGCAGTTTGTACACGCCATCCTCTTTTCAACTCAAAGCTGAAATTGTTTTATAGTTCTTTTAACATGCCTTGCGGTACTCTCCAGGTCCTCCATCCAGCACACACATGCAGATCCAACCTCACCAGTGCAGTTTGAATCCTCCTTTTAATATCCTGTCTGCATTAGACAGAAAAGTGCATGACTGTGACCAGTGGTGAAAATTCAATCATTCTGGATAATTATCTGCCTCTTGTTTGATTATAAGTGGTATCAGGTACTATGTTTAATCAGGTTTGTTTTACTATATTTTTGTTAAACTGAGTTCATAATAATGTTTTATGGTTGAAGATGTGGTTTGGCCCATTGCATGCTACCTCAATACTGGCTAAATACATCATATAACGTTTTATTTTTGTTAAAATATGCATGTCAACTAAAAGTAAGCCACAGATTTTGCACTTCTATGATAAAGTGTATGTGATCTTCTTATTGTCAGTGTTCTTGTGCAGGCTGCATTGACCAGAAGTTATTTTGATTAGTAATATAAATATTCACCTGCTGTAATTTTAAAAAATGACGGTTTCATCCTAATTATATTCGCATATTCATTTTGTATACTATACTACTGTCTGTTAAAAATTAACATAAAATTTAAAAATCATGAAAGTTGTCAGCTTGTGAAACTTATATTTTACAATTGCAATTCTAAATGTTTAAATGGTGTCGAATCAGTTTGACTTTAAACAAATTTGCACGTGAGAAATATTTTTAAATATAAAGGACATTGTTCTGTTCTGTTAGTTTTATGAGGAATCAGCTATTTTTATCACGTTTTTGCTGATTTTTTTGCACTATAAAATACAAAGTAAGCTGCAATCTGATGACGTGAAATGTGTGCGACGGACGTCGCCGTCATGAGTTTGGTAGCGCTGTTATAAAGTTTAGTGGCTTAAACATGGTAAAATGCCACTTTGTTGGCTTATCAGCGTCGAGGGAAATCACAAACCTATTCTGCTACCTCACTTACAGGCGGTTGTCCTGGGTCGAGGGCCAGAGACGACTATTAAAGACAAGAAATGTTCCCGGCAGCAAGGTAACCAAACACGTTAGCACCGGTTAGCAGGTGGCTAATCTTCACTACCGCCCAGAGAAAA
The DNA here is from genome assembly GCA_000180735.1 of Tetraodon nigroviridis. Lineage (NCBI taxonomy): Eukaryota > Metazoa > Chordata > Actinopteri > Tetraodontiformes > Tetraodontidae > Tetraodon > Tetraodon nigroviridis. Next base: position 85,373 of record CAAE01014637.1, on the reverse strand, counting down.
GCATTAAAGCATCACTTCAGGGCTAATGCATGTTTAAATGATGTATGTATATTTATATAATGTATATATATCGTTATTTTTCACTGGAAATGCTCTTCGATGATCATATCAAGTCAAACTAATTTGTTCAAAAATACCATTTTAACCAGTTGAACTGCGAGCAGAGTGCAACAAAGGTTATGTCAAAGTTAAACAGGTAGGAATTGTTGATTTTTTTTTTTTTTTTAACAGTGATTCTTTTTAATAACATTTGACTTTTTTTTTATCACTCAGTGAACATCCCAGTTGTTATTGAAGTCCTCTGTTAATTGAATACATTGTATTGTAATTATTTATCAATCCAGTTTTTAATCTTTTTTCCCCAGCTGGGTGTGAACCCCACATCCGTAGACTCTTTGGTAGTTGGTAAAGACAATGTGGCCAAATTGAAACCAGGACAGCAGCTTTGTATTGTCAACCAGCTCCACCCATACACGGTCCAGTTCAAGGAAGATCTTACCGGCAGCACCAAAAGATCGAGAGACGCAGCTTCCGAGGTCGGACATAGCTGCGAAGAGGAGCCCTGTTTGAAAACGTCTAAACAGACTGAGGTGTCTGTTTCAGTCAGCCATGACGAAGCTCCAAAAATGAGTGTAAGAACTGATGTCCACTTTTTTCTACCTCTTGTCTGGACATCAGTTTTGTTCTGAAAGTGTTGGTAAAATGTTGCAGGAAAGTGTTGGACACTGGAACCTTGGGCTGAAGGCCTCAATGCAAGATCCAAATATGCAGGTACGTTTCCATAAAGAGGATCTTTTGTTGTTGATTTGAAGCTGAATGATTTGAATCAGGTTTGCTTGACTTCCATTTTTTCCCTAGGTATTTAAGGACGATAAAGTCGTTGTAATTAGGGATAAATACCCGAAAGCTCGCTACCACTGGCTGGTGCTGCCATGGCGCTCCATTTCCAGCTTGAAGGCCTTGCGTGAGGAGGACTGTGAGCTGGTGAAACACATGCAGCAGGTTGCTGAGCTGATGATCCAGCGGTGTCCAGATGCAGGCACACTACGCTTCCGTTCAGGCTACCATGCAATCCCTAGCATGAGGTAAAGGTTAAACTGTTTTAATCACAACGTCTGTCTTTAAATGATCAACCTGATTTCTGTCTCCAACGTTCTGCTAATTGATGTTCTTTTTAAATTCCCTAGGCTAGGAGCTTAGCGTAAAGCTGAAATTGAATCAATGGTTTCTTTTTTTTTTATTACAGCCACGTACACCTCCATGTAATCAGCCAAGATTTCGATTCTCCTTGTTTAAAGAACAAAAAACACTGGAATTCTTTCACAACTGATTACTTCATTGAATCTCAAGGTAAGAGAGGATAGGGAAATTTCTAAATATTTCTAGAGTTTTATTTCTATTCATCTTTTCTCCATTTTCAGCAGTTATTCAGATGCTTGAAACAGATGGCAAAATTTCCATCAGAGAAGGAACCAGTGAGTTGTTAAAACTACCTCTCCGGTGTCACGTATGTCGTAAAGAGCTCTCCACCATGCCAGCACTGAAGGAGCACCTCAAGTCCCACCTTCCCAGTTAAAAAAGTGTCGTTAAAAGACCGCATAATGTTAAAAAGTGTTCGTTTGTTCAGCATTGGAGTCATTTCCAGTTACTTTTATTCTACCTGTGAACTTTTCAGGACATCTTTAGTTTGTTTTCTTTTCATTTGCCATCAGAAGGGTGATGAGTGTGAAGGTGCACTTTTGCATTTTCCATCTTTATTGGTATTAAACCAGTTTTTATACTCATTTCAAATGTGGACTCTCTATTAATAAAATTAGGATACTGAAAATAACCAGAAATAACATTTTACCAACACAAAAAATAACTGTTTTAATTGTTGACAGGCTTAAAATCATGGTGTTATGCTGAACAAGTGTTTTCGTTGTCCTGGACAGTTTAGTAATATAAATGTGCCGCGCATTAATGCAAATTTCCAAACCCTGTTTATACCTAGAAAACGCTCTGCTGCCCCTATATTTTTCGGAAAACCAAGTTTATGTTATGAATGCCATGGCAACCGGCCAGCAGGCCCAAAAGAGGTGGCCCGTACGGGGATCGAACCCGCGACCTTGGCGTTATTAGCACCACGCTCTAACCAACTGAGCTAACCGGCCGCGCGGGTCGGCTCAAAACACGGAAAAAGGATTGCGACACCCTGGCGGTGCCGCGTTACCAGCGTGGGTAGCAGCAGAAATGTCAAACAGGTCCAGATGTTGCAGTTCAGAACATAAATGTGCATCATCTTCTGAGGTGAAGCTCCCGCTCGCCCTCATCTGGAGCCATCAGGTTGTCCACTGTGTAGAGTCCGTCGTCTCCGATCCCCTGGAAGAAATACTCGTCGCTTTCGCAGCTTTCTGTCGAATTCCCGCAGTCCACGGGTGGGACTTGTCCCCTCTCGCTGCTCTCGCTGCTCTCGCTGGTCTCGCTGGTCTCGCTGGTTTCATCGCTCTCGCTGCTGTCGGTGGTGGTCTCATCGGTGGGTTGGTCCACCGGCGGGGCCTCTGTGCTCTCCTCCGTCACCAGGCTGTCTGGAATCACCTCGATCAAGTTCTGAAAATCCAGAAAGAAGACCGTGGGAGTGGGCTCTGTGAGCTGGGCACGGCTGTGCTCCAGTGGGGTCAACCACGGGTCGTCTGGTCACCTTTCGGACGTTCTCCTCGCTGCTCCTGCTGTCGTCTCTGGTGTCCCCCACAGAGTTGGACTGGAGCACCAACGGGACAAAACCAGCTTATTAAGGGGGAAAGAACAACCTGACAGGTGTAAATGAATATTTTGTGAAAAATAGTCAGACTTACGTCCTCATCGGATTCACTGTCACTCTCTGAGGTCTGTGCAAAGGAAGCGTCAAAAAAGATGTGAATAATCCGCAATATTCAAACTATTCGCTCTTTTTTAACCGCCTGCGTCATCATGAAACCCACATTGTCCTCTGAGGTGGATTCTTCTGATTCTGATGATTCAGATGACTCTGTTTCTGTGCTCTGTAAAGACACGTGATAAATCAAATGGACACACTGTTATGAATTACCCAACTGGATTCTGCACATTTATGCACAACTTGCCTGATTGGATGAATTTTCCTCAGAGCTCTGCAGCGGAAATGCATGAAACAGTGAGAAGGAGCATGAAGATGATGACAGTTGTGTTTAGAGCGATGACGGGAGGGGATGGTTCTATTACCTGGAGTAAGACGGTCTCGTTTTCAGCTGATTGTGAAACAGACAAACTCAGAACCTGAAGAATCAGACACAGTGTGTTTAATTACGCTCCACGGCTGCGGAAACAACAATTATCACGTTCTTTGAAATGCTTGGTGCTACCAGTCAGACAGTCCAGACAGTAAACAGCAGTCTGTTCTGTGGTTCTGTGTGTGAGGCGAAAGGAGGAACCTTGTCGGAACCCACCTGCTCCGAGTCCTCCTCGGTGGACTCGGAAGCGCTGCTGTCCTGTGAAATCTGGCAGGAAAGAAAGAAAAGATCACCATCACCACAAATCTTAGTCTGGTTTTGTGGTGAAACGGTAAATCCAACCACATAAAGACAGTTTTCTTTTACACTTTTTATAGACACGCAGAAATGAATATTGTAGGAAAATGCTATTTTTTAAATATTTATTTACCTACCGGGTTGGCAAAAAGTGCTCCAATCAGGCAAATTGTTATAATGAAACTCTTCATTCTGTTAAGGAGGCACAGCAGGAGTGAATATTGTTAGAATTTAATTTAAACATCGCTTGTAAGACCTGAAAAAGCTTTCAGAACAACTCCATCCTCGCATAATTGAGACTGTTTCCATGGAAACTAATAAACAGTGAATAATAATCATTTTTTGAAAACAAAAGAAAAATATTAGGCCAGTAAAAGATGCTCTACCTGTCAACCTGTTAGCGCCCGGCTGTGATGTGTTAGTGGAAGGAGAATGGAACCAGTATCCGTGCTCCCAGTAGCCAGCTCCCAGTCTGAGGCAGCGCAAGGTGGAAATGATGCAGGAAACTCCACAGATGCTTATATATAAGTCAGCAGCAGCCCAGATACCACATCACCTCCTTCCGGTTCCCTCTCTTCAAGGTGCTTTTTTTTTGGGATGGCAAGACACAACACACACACACACACACACACACACACACACACACGGCTTCGTTCAGACATACTGTAAATTTCCTCCGCCCCCTCTCCAGTGAAGTAGCAGCGAACTAAACCACAGGGTTTGTGGTCTGCTGGAAAACAAACTCTCCCACTGAGAAACGGAGGCCCAGACGTGGTCGCGCTTCCTGTGACACGCAGCTTTTCTTCTTTTTTTTGACTTCATTTTAAACGGACTATATGGCCCGCTGTCTGCGTCACTACCAGCGCTTCTGTCTCATTCATTAACAGATGAGGAACGTTTACAGAGCCTTTACATCGGTCTGTGTTGTTTTAAAGTGCCCTTAAAGTAGAGAAAGCCTCTGAAGTGCAAGCGGACAGATAAAATATAAGATGAGATCCATTTAGAATATAATTTGGGTGTATCCAAATGTACATGTTTAACGTCCCAGAGGGGTTTTTGGTTGAAAACCATCTACAGTAGAAAATAAAGCTCGTGTATGTCTTCCCTTGAGCTCCTAACTGTTTCCTGGAAGTCCATACACGGTCATCCCAAAAATAGGAAGACAGAATTCCTTGTTTGAGTTCTCTCTGCATTGGAACCTCTGAGGAAAGATGTAATTAGACTGGATCCACACCAGTCTGGAGCTGTTTGCTGAAACCACAGCCACCAGTTGCTGGATGATTGATGTTTGTTATTGCACAGTCTGGAACTTGACTGCATCCACCCTCCTTTCATTTCTAATCGTGCATCCACCAGCTTGCAACCCCTGGACGTTTGCGGCAGAGGCGCTCACCACAGACCGCCGTGATCCCGGGAGTTTTGGCTAATTACGGTGTCTTGCAGTCATCTGTGGGCAGTATGGAAAGCTATACAGGAACTCTGGTGCAAGATGGTGACCTTTACGTTTCAGCCGTGTTCATGTCCTGGGTGTAACGGTTACAGCGCCCGGACTTTCTGCCTTGTGTCTTGTTGGCCCCCTTTCAGGCCACTGACCAGGACACAGACGGATGACCTCTGATGACCTCTGATGACCTCTGATGGCCTCTGATGACCTCTGATGGCCTCTGACGGTGGTTCTGCCACGGCCAGGTCATGCATTTTTAAGATCCGTGGGGTAACGACTGGGGGCCTGGATGGCATTTGAGATTTTTGGTGGCTGACTGGGAATGCCAGTTCACTAGAAATTGAGCAATACTTTTGTGGGTGAAACAAATCCACTAACAAACACAAAAACCATGACTGCAAAAATAAACGAAACTCTCTTCAAGGTGACGTAAACTTGGGTTCAAATGACATTTTTTTGAAAGTGTTTCCAGCTGTGAAAGTATATTTTGATACTGTAACTTGATTAGAATAATTTTCCTCTATGTGGATCGTCAGAGCGACATCTAGCGGCCACGTTGGCGCACTGCACGAATAGTTAACTTGATCGCTCTTTAATAAGGAAATCTGTCGTTTTTGTTTGTTTTTCTTGCGTTTTTTTGTTTTCTCGCGGTATTTGTGATAGCTTGCGTCATATATTTAGACAATTATTCATATTTTTATATATTGGAATATATAACTTAAGTGTGCTGTGTCTTTTTGGCCCAAAGACCCTCCCAAAGGCTAAAAGACCCTGACCCACGTGTGTTTCTGTATGTGTGTGTGTGTGTGTGTGTGTGTGTGTGTGCGCGCCCTTGGGAGTCTCGTCTCCAATACAAAAGGACATCATCTCCACAGGTTCAAAGCAGGCTCACTGGTGTGTTCCTGTGGGATTCTCATTTTGTTTTACGTTTTTCAGCCTCAGGTAACAAAACATTTACACTTTTCGATTATTTTCAGACTTTGAAACTTGCAAATGCTTGTCTGGTTTGTATTTATCACAAAAACTAATGAAGATGTATTGACTAATGGTCTTCACCCTCATGTTTATGCTGTGATTATTGTACAGATATTTAAAAAACAGTAACTAACCTGAACGCTTTGATATTGTGAAGTAAATACTACTGACAGACATTCTATACTGCATCTTAATGTATATTCCTAACACTCTCAAAACACAGGTAACATATAAAACAATCAATGTGATGCGTTAAATGGGGTTTAACCTTTTATTGTTCAGAGACACTTCCAGGGTTGGTGTTAGAGAAATCTAAGTGAGTGTTAAAGCCAGGTTTTCTCCAACATCAGTCTGTCTGCCTCTCTCTTACACACAGACACACACACACACAAACATTTTGTCACAGACTGGGACAGAGAACTGAGCTTTTCTTCCACTGCACAAATCTCATTTTGACTGTTTTGTTTCTGTGCAGGAAGAACAAACGTTTGTGGGTTTAACATTTTTCCGGTCTGCTAGCTTCTGGTGTTTACTTTAGCTCCAAATGTGACTTTTGTGAGAGACGGAGGGAGAGATTTCAGAGCCAGTAACCTTGACAACAGCCAAGGTCAAGGGTGGCACACAGTGTGATCTGTTTTCTTTTGAAACTTATGCTCCCATCTTTAAGTCAAATGAGCAAACACGTCTTTTTCACGTGGTTTTCCAGGCTTTCCTGAACCTGTTCTGCTTGTCTTCCAGCTATGAGGGCCCGCTGTGTGTTTCTGTGCTTACTGGCAGCCACATTTGCTCTTTCAGTGAGTGGGAACGCCTTAAAAGGATCCTTTTCAATTGATTTCCATTAATTAAACCTATAATTAATGGATGCCATAAACTCCTTCCCCCCATTATATCCAGGTTAAAAGCAAACCTCATGGAAAACATCACAAGACTCTAACTGTGGCCCCAGACAAGGTGTTGTAACTGGAATCATTTCAAAAAGCTCTAAATGATCTTAGATTGTTATATAAACATCTTTTTGTCTCTGGATTAAGGATATAATTACCGAGGAGGCCAACGAGCCACAGGCGGAGCCCACGCTCATCCCCCTGGAGGAGAGCAGGCGGGTGGAGGATCCGAGTTCTGAAAACAACGTTGACGATAAGAAGGAAATTAGAGGTGTTGAGATGCCAGAAAGGAGCAGCCAAAGCGAAGAGGTCCCGATGGGTGATGAAGAACTGGCAGAAACCCTAAAGAAAGAAGCCAACGAAGAGCGGGAAGAAGGAGAGCTAGAGGAGGAGGAGGAGGAGGAGGAGGAGGAGGCAGAGATGGAGGAAGGCAAGGAACCAGCTGCTGAGATGACCGAAGATCAGGAGAAGATGTTGAATGGCAAAGAAGAAATGGAAGACGCTGAAGAGGAGGCAGATACGGAGGAAGAGCTAACAGAGGAAGATGTGATGGATGCTGAGATGCTGGACAAAGAAGAGGTTGATGTTGAGATGATGCCTCTTGAGGGAAACGTGGAAAAACCTGCTGAGGAACCAGCGCAGACGGACGAGCGAGGAGCTCTGTTTGAGGAAAGCGACGGCAGCACCGAGTCTGAGATCCCAGCCGACCTCGACTACGCTGCCGACAGCGGCCTCCTCCAAGCTCCGCAGACCCCAACCCCTCCGAAACAGCCTGACAGCCGCCTCCTCCTGGAAACAGGCGGTAAGGGAGGGGAGGAAGAACTGCCCACTGCAACAGATGACTTTGAACAGGAGGCTGAAGATGGTGGAAAGATGTCTGAAGACCACGAGGACAAGCTGGCCACATCTAAAGACCCAAGTGCTCATGAGCAAGACCAGAAGCTGAACGGGGTCACGCCAGACCTGGAGGAGAGCTCAGAGCTCCTAATGTCCAAGACGGGCAGAAAGGAGGAGCAGAAAAGTGCCCGTCACTCAAAGAGGAAAACAAAAAAGCAAAAGAAGAACCAGAGGGTGAGAAAACACTTTCCTCAGAGTGAACAACCACAGTCTGGAGAAGAAACGAGCCAACAGGAGTCTGAGAGCAGCAGCAGCAGCAGCAGCGCTGCAAACACAGGCTCCAAGGCCAAGAGGAGGAGGGCAGGGAAATGGGTAAAGGAGCTTTGGACTGTCTCTGCTGGTACTTTGGTTCTTCAGCCCAGAACCTTCACTCTTCCCTCTCAGAACAGTGGTTTCTGTTCCTCAGTTACTCAGTCCAGGTTCTAACTCAACGTTCTTTAGCTAATGTTGCTAAAAGAGTCAGTTTCCTGTCCGAGCTGCTGTGTTTCTACGTGATGTTCAAGCTTCTTTCTTCCAGGGTTCCACCGTAGGGATGAACCCAGTGCAGATAAGAGCTACTGTGGATCTCTACCCCAGTTCCAGGTCTGCTCTGGCCGGTCACGTGCATGGCCCACAAGCTCCCGCCGGTGGGTTGACTCCCTATCCCAACACTCTCACAGAGGAATCTGCTGACCGGCTCATTTTTCTGAAAACTTCCACACGGAGCGTCTCATCGCTACCAAAACAGGCTTAGGGAGTGAATGAGAGAGGCCAAGTTGGACTCAACCCCTGTGCAAACCAGAGTGGCAGAGGAATGTAGCGAATCAACTAGAGTCACCCTCAGATTCGACATGTTAGCCTGTGTTTAGACTCCTGCACAACACCGAGGGTGCAGCTCCGGAGTCATCGCCATTGTCTGTCTTTCCTAGATCCGTGCACCGACTTCCCCTGTAAACGTGGAAAGACGTGCAAACTGGATGGCGACAACAAGCCAGGGTGTGTGTGTCAGCAGGCGTCCGAATGCCCCCCCAGCATGAACGACTTTGACCGCGTGAGTGCAGACGAGGGTGCTGCCGGGCGGGTTGTTTGGGGTCAGGGTTGGGCTTAGGTTGGGGTCGGGTTGGGCTAGGAGTCCCGCTCTGCTGGACTCTGTCCGTCCTCTCGCAGGTGTGCGGGACAGACAACCAAACGTACGAGTCGTCGTGCCAACTCTTTGCCACCAAGTGCAACCTGGAGGGAACGAAGCGAGGACACAGACTGCACCTGGACTACACTGGCGCATGCAAACGTGAGCGTCACGGTCTGTCATTTAAAGACCGCAGGAAAGCAGGATCGGAGGCCATGACACCTCTCTCTCCCTCCGCCAGTCATTCCTCCGTGCCTGGACACGGAGCTGGTGCAGTTCCCTCTGCGAATGCGAGACTGGTTGAAGAACGTGCTGCTGCAGCTCTACGAACACGACTCCTCCACGTCTAGCTTCCTCACCCCCAAACAGCGTTTGAAAGTAATACACACCAACTTCCACCCGGGCAATAACACCCGCAGGTTCTGCTGAGAAAAGGAAGTTCCTTCTCCTCCGCTCTCTCCTGCAGGTGAAGAAAATCTTTGAGAGTGACAGACGTCTGCATGCCGGTAATCACTCCGTTGAGCTGCTGGCGCAGGACTTTGAGAAGAACTACAACATGTACATCTACCCAGTCCACTGGCAGTTCGCCCAGTTAGACCAGCACCCATCCGACAGGTGCCTCTAACACCTCCTCTACCTCTTCCCTCCAAGATTTCCTGGAAAGGAATTTTTTCCCTGCTTGTTCAGTGGATTCAGACTCTGAATGTAACAGACGCTGTTTAAATAAAGCTAGACTGAATGGACTTGTTTGGTCTCCGCCTGTGACCTTTTCATGGGTCAGGGGCTACATTTAGACGGTTTTCCTTCCTTCCTTCCACCAGGTCCTTGTCCCACTCGGAGCTCGCTCCACTCCGCGTCCCCCTGGTGCCCATGGAACACTGCACCTCTCGCTTCTTCCAAGAGTGTGACGCCGACAAGGACAAACAGGTCTCCTTTCAAGAGTGGACCGCCTGTTTTGGCATAAAGGACGGTGAGAGCAACGGCATGTTTTTCTGCCGCTCCGTTTCTAATTCTAATGATCACCAACCCTATGCTGCCATTTTCATCCTGATGCCTGTGTTTTTCTCTGCAGAGGACATGGACGTCAACCAGTTATTCTGAGCTCCATTTCGCTCCTCATCTCGGCAGCAGCAGCAGCAAAAAGCCGCTTTCAACTCTGTATATGCAGCACATGGCAAAAAACATCTGCTTCTGTGATTCAGATTGTTTAGGGGGAGGTAAATAGATGGTGAGGACGAGTTACTGTAGCTGGTTTTATAGGTCCTGATGAGTTCCACACTGGGGAACATCAGACAGGTTTTGGTAGTGATACTTGTATGTTAAAGCAAATAAAACATTTTTTAATGGCTTCTTTATACCAGAATGTTAGCGTCAAACCACTTTTTTGGCATCTTTTCGACAGATCGGTGAAAACAGGATGTGATGTGAGTGGCGCCGTGACACCGACTCCTGTTAATGATCATTTGTTACGCTGACCATCAGAAGATTTTAGGTTTCTTTGTGCTGAAATGAAGGTCTTGGTTCAGGATGTTGGAACCAGGGCCTGAGAAACAGCGTATGACAACACGGCTTTGGGAAAACACGGTTGCTGAGACCTCGTTTATCACTTAATCCTCAACAATGACACTCACAAAGCACTAAAATAGCCTCCGTGCCCACGGTGATTACCATGACTTGCTGTTTTGAGATAAAGTAGTGGAGTCTGATTGGCCGGTCGCAGGTCATCGCCCAACACGGCGCTCTCTATTTAAGCGACGCGAAGGTGCCAGTGGACCACCTGCTGTGAGCGCCAACATGTTGTGCACGCTGTGGGTTGTCGTTCAGGCCTTGGCCGTTGCCGTGGAGGCTGGTGTGTTTTCAGCCAGCGCTGAGGCACTGGCCAAACTGGCCGCAATCAACAACAACAACGGAGCAGCAGCTGGGACCAGTCCCCTCGCTGGGTCGCAGATGGGGCCCCAACCAAACGCCGAACCCCTTCTGGTCCGACTCGTCCAGCTTGGAGGGTCATTTTTCCTCCAGCCAGTCGGGACCCGAGTAGGTCAGTTCCCGCTTATTCCCGTCAGAACCGCCCCAGCGGCCGGGACCTTCCTCCTGGGACCGTCAGGTGCTCTCAACCTGCAGGAGCAGGTGGCTCAGGGCGCCACGGGAGACATGGTCACGCTCCTGGCTGTTGTGCCACAAGGAGGCGCTGGCAGAGGGCCACAGGCCGCCCTCCTGCAGCCTGAGCAGGCGCGCCCGCTGGCTGCTCCTGCCAGACCAGCAGCCGGCAAGCTGAGGTTCCAGCGCTCAGTTGGGGCTCCCGTCAGGAGGATGCGGTCTCCTGAGCTGTTCATGACTGAGGAGGAGGAGGAAGAGGAGGAAGAGAGCTCCGGGATGGACACAGACGAGGACGTAATTTAATGAGGGAAACCACCAACATCTCCAAATAACTGCTCCTCCACGACAAGAGCAGCCGCATCATATACATTTATTCTTCTATGTAATCAATAAATGGCTGTTCTGGTCAAGTCGACAATGCTGACTCATTATTCATTATATTTATTACATTTTAGCTTAGAATCTGCACGACATGCGACGTCAGACCACCGATGACATCTAATACTGCTGATGATGCGTCTTTTAAAGGAGTATAGGTAAAATGTCTGCTTACTGCGCAGCATTTGGAACAGCTCGGAGCACTGTGATTCAGCCGTCTGAATGTAAAAATAACCCAGACAAATGGTGCACGCATGGCACAATCAGCAGACTGCACGGGAGATCTGCAGGGAAGCATTAATCACAAATGCGTGATCATATATGTCACTCTTATGTACATAATTACATTGACAATGGACCTTTTTTAATGTTGTTAAGTTGCAAACAGGAAGAAATGTGACCTAATTACAACATGATGACAGTGTGTGTTTAGTAAAACGCTCCAGACCAGACTGCCACAGAGGGTGTTTACTCTGTCTGCGCAGTCAGCAACAGGAAAAAAAAGAACAAACTTTCCCAGACAACCTCAATATGTGACAACACGCCCAGCAAACAACACGTGGGCCCTGCTGCATCTCGCCATCTTCATCAAAGGTCCCGACGCGGGCCTTTCTGTTGATGCCAAAGAGCCCTTTTGCAGTGGGGAGTTGCTCCTGCGACAGTTTTCCGCGTTTGATGGCAGCTTTTTCCGACTTCCACACACGACTACAGTCTTCAACTCATTGTTTTTAGATGTTTTTCCATAAACAAAACTAGTTCAACATAAACTCGAGTGTTTTCACGGTTCCTCCATCATTTCATGCTGATGTCAGTTGTTTGCCTTCAGCTGACCACAGTCCACAATTTCGAGGCAGATCACAAGCTGGATTCAAGTCAGAAGCTCCCGAAGCCTCCACAAACCACATGAACTTTGCTGTTGTCCGTGGACAAAAATAGGCCTCCTTCAGCTTCTCGCGATGCAGAGATGACAAAATAGATTTGAACAGGTTGTTTCCTCCCTCTAGTTGGTTGACTGGGACCAAAGGGTCCCACCCACCTGGAGGTGCTACGGGGGCCACGGCAGAACCCTAACCCATAAAAATGAACTCCTAATCCCAGTCAGTAATTATCCCAGATGTTCCTCCTCTGTGTGGGCGTCCGTCACACTGCTGGACTTGAGTTTTCACCGTTGATTCATCTTAACTCAAAATGACTGTACTTGCTGTTTTCCTTTCCTGGAAAGGCTCTGCTGGGTTTGACCTGTTACTGCAAGGGCCACTGAGGCCCAAACAACCAGACCAGACCAGAGATGCTTCTGCCTCAAAGGGCCGCCAGCGTCTCCCGGTGAAACCAGTTCAGAACCAGCAACCTGACCAGTTAAATGTGGGTTTCTGCTGCCACCTACAGGACTACTGTGAAAACACACCCACTAGAACTTGTGCTGTTTAATTTAATCCGTGAAAAGTTTCTGAAATTCGAATCAATTAATTCAACAAGGCACATCAGTAGTGTAATAAATTAATTAATTTAAAGAAAATCAGGAAAAGGCAGTGTCCATCACAGGTCCTGGCTCAAGGTCAGCCATGCCAAGCCAGGTGCCGCTGCCTCTGGTGCTGCTCCGGGTGTGTTTTTGCTGCTGATGTCCACTGATACAGGTACCTAAAGCCTTTGTTGCTCACCTCTGTGATGTCACTCTGCTTCAGCACTTTGCTGTCTGTCCTCAACCTTAGTCATCAAACACACAACAGCCATTAGTAGAAGCCAACACAGGGAAGAACAACCTGTGACACAATGTCTGAGCGGGAGATCTCCTGTCCCTCGTGACACGGCCAAAAATCCCGCCGATCTCTACATTTGTAACTGCAAAAAAAAGCAGGCACAGTTTGAAAAAAAAAAGATTTTTGCCATAGTTTTCTTCTGCAGAGCTGGTTTTAATGCAAAGAAAGACGATTCATTTTAAATCCCGATTCTTTGTGCGTTTACCGCAGGCCACACGCCGCTCAGAGACATGACTGATGTCTAATCACACACCTAATCACCTGTGTCTGAGAGGACGAGTGTCTGTCAGGGGCTGGACCACTGGGTTTAAAAGGACACGGAGGGACCGTGCACACAGACAGGGAAGACAGAGCCAGAGAAACGGTAAAACGGGCTGTTACAGCCAGTTTAAAGCCATTTGTGCCACTGAGACTGTTAACACTCAGACCAATGTCTTCCTACAGACTGCAGGACACAATGGAGTTCCAGACCGTCATTCTGCTGCTCTGCCTGTTCAAGACGAGCTTCACTCTTCCGGTAAAGCCACACACTGGACCTGCTGGCACAGACATCGGCCACATCTGCTAAAAAGCCTGAAATGTCTGACTGTAAGCTGCTCCCTCAGGTGCAGATCGGAATCCTCGCAAGCAACAGTAACGAGGTAAGAGTGTGAGGGTGAAATGGGGTTTTTCCCTGAAAGGTGCGTCCTCAGCGTCGCTCTCGCCCACCTGTAGGTCCTGAGGCTGAACGGACTAACTCTGGCTGCACTTGGACAAACACAGGCAAGTTCCTCCCCGCCGGTAGCAGCCGGGTCCAGGTCACCTGACCCTCTTCTCCGCAGGCGTCGTCCGTCCTCCCTCAGCTGGTGCTGCAGCCGCCCGAGATGCTGCTGAACTGGAATCCCCAGCTGGCGGCTCCCTTCAATCCCCAGTTCTTCCCCAACCAGGCCAGTCAGCTGACCCCGGTTCTCCCACCCAACGGGCCGGAGCTGCAGCCGCAGGAGCCAAATGCTGCCAACGGCCCCCAGCTGCCCCTCAACCCTGTCCAGGTACAGGAATCAGCCCCGGCTTCATTTACCACCTGTGATGCTGCAAGTTTCATAGAAATGTTTATCCGAAACCCTCCAGATGTTTCCACAATTCCAGTTCCCGACTACGGATTCCCTCCGTTGCCCAGACAACAGGTAGAGCTTTGAACGTGTCCCCACCTGGAGCCAATAGCTGGAATGACTGATTTCTGTGTCTCCACAGAGCTTCGGATACTTCGTGCCTCCTTATGGCTACCCTCAGCAGAGGAACCCCGCAGTGTTGCCCCCCAACGGGCCACCCGTGGGGAGGGCCACGCAGAGACCACAGCTCCCCCTGCAGGTGAGATACCAGAAGACGGTCGGGGCTCTGTTCTGGTCCTGCAGAACCAGCCTGCAGAACCAGCCAGGACAGAATCACTCATATCTGCACTTTTGTACCTCAGCGCTTTTCTTTTCTGTTGCCTTTTTCCTTCATTCATACTATTCAAAAACGGGGGATACGAGGAGTCCTGTTCAAATGTTTTATGGTGTTAAAATAGGACCAAGAGAAAACTGTTTCCCCTCTAATTTTAAATGGTTTTAGAAAATTTAAAAGGGTGTAGCATTGAAATGTTTATGATTAAGATCCTTATTCTAGCTTGCTTCCATCTTGCCCCTAAACATATAATATAACATACTGTATATTGTTGTCATATTAAACAGTATAAAAGGTGAAATTTCCTCCCTGAACCTCCCTAAATGTTTTTGCTGTATTCTCTGTTTTTGCAGTCCTCCCAACCTAAGCTCCAAACACAAAAGGTGAGTTTGTTAACCCTCAAAAAGCACCATTTGATGCTCGGTTTTTAAGATGCCGCTTGTTCTCCACACGGCCCCTGGGAACGCAGAAAGAGCCCACCACCGTTCCACCCAACCCACGCGGTGACGCATCTGGCCCCAGGGTCGATGAGGTCTGCGTCTTAGTTTAACAGCTTGTTTTGTGGAAAAAACACCAGATTTCTTTGTCCGACTGTTTCTGAATATGGCGCCTTGTTGTCCCACCAGGGTCAGTCCAACTTCCCGTTCCTTTTTGAGCCGTAGACGTCAGCAGGAGAAGTCATTCGGAAGCTCAGCTGCTCAGAGAACTCTTCTGAAAACTGTGCTGAATTCTGTCAGTCTTGAAATTTCATCCCGCTCACCTGGAAGTGTAACAGCGATCTGCTTTAGCGAAACTCAACCAAATGAATAAATGTGTCAACTGAAAGAAAAAAAAACAACCCCACAAATCTTTTTTACTGAGGCTTTTGTGACACGCATCAATTTTAATGTACAGAATTTAAGGAATAATGATTCAGGAGAGTCTTTTTCCACACAGGTGATGTTAAAAGAAGCGTCAGCAGTCAACAAACGAATACCCAGACCTGTCGCTACGCTAACAACCTTCTTCTCTCCTCGGCCCCCATCAGAGGGTTGCCACGATGATTTCCCTTCAACAGAAAAAAATAAATAGTAATAGTAAATAGTAAAATACTCCCATTAGCAGTAATTTCATATGGTCCATTATCAAACTAACGTTACTATATTGCAGAATTCTGGTGCAAAATAAATAAATAGAGGAAAAAGCCTCTGCTGGTGAAAGTCAAGATGATATGAGGTGATTCTGTCACAAAATAATCCTCTGAAATACAATTAGGTTAAAAGATTTCTTTGGTCCATAAATTCTGCCTGAATTTAAAAGGAGATTTAAAAGGATGATTAAAACATTTTGACCATATGATTGCTGGAGACATGGTTAAAACACTCTACAAACACTCTGTTCTGACTGTCTGACCAAGGGAACAAGCGTCAAACACGGACAGTTCAACACAATTTACTGAGAAAGAAAGTTCTCCAGTGTTCTATGAGCCAACCAGGCTGAACACTGCAACGTCTAGACATGAAACCAGTCTGGAATCATTAACGATGTCTGAAAACAGACGGAAACCACATTGGCCTGATCTGTTGACAGATTCTTGATCAACACGCAGAACACAAAGAAGCCAAACCACAAAGTTTGAACAACACAGGTTTAGCAACACCGAAGGTGCATACCCTAAAAACAATCTGCCAGGTGGAGACGCCTCTCTCCGAGCACCTCGCTGTCCCACCAGGGTCGATCCATCTTCTTCCTCCATTCGGAGCCGTAGCCGTCAACAGGGAGAATTTAATACTCAAAATACTTCTGAAAACTGCACTGAATTCTGTAATTCTTTATACATTTTGTTTTGCTCATATCTGTGGCGGATAATATTTGTTAGAAGGGCCAAAAGGTGGGTGAGAAGGACACGCGGAGGAGCGCCCCCTGCTGACGAGAGCAGAGATGACAAGACGTTTCGGTGCTGGAATATCATTTTACCATTAAAAGATATCAAAAAGTTGGAAGGTTATAAAAATATTTGATGATATGACTGCTAAAGACATGGTTTAAATACTTTTAAAGCTGACTGCATTCTGTTGTCATCGTTTGGTGGGAACAATAAACCAATTCAGACGAATAGCTCAGCTTATCCTTTATTCACACATAATCCTCCATTACTGTTGGATGAACACACACACACACACACACACACACACACACACACACACACACACACACACACACACACACACACACACACACACACACACACACACACACACACACACAGCCTTCCAGAGGCGGTTTGGTCTGTCCCAATCAAGCACACCTGAAACTCTGGGTGGAAGCTGGCCTGATATTTCCCAACAAGGCTGCGTCTGGTGGGGTAAACATCCATCCTCCAACCGTATATATAAACCTCAACGTTGAGGAGAGCAGCAGCATCCTCTCAACCCTCCGAAAGCAGTCTGCAGCTCGAGGCCACGTGCATGTAACTATAACGCTGCTCCCGGGCTCTCCTGTGGACCTGGCTGCTGTCTCACCGTGTCTTGGTCCTTCTCTTGCAGCCGCGACCATGCTGAAGGTGTTTGTGCTCCTGTGCCTCCTGAGTCTCACTCTGGCTCAGCCTGTAAGTACGTCCGCTTCAACCGACAGCTTCGGTGAATTAAAGAAAGACAAATGTGCAGCTTTCGGACTCGTTTCAGATGGCCCGCAAGCGAGTTGCTCGCTCCAACTCCAACTCTGGTTCCAACTCCAACTCCAATGAGGTGAGTTTCTCTTCAACACCCTGAATGTTTCATTCTTGAACAGCGTCAGGGGTTGTACATGAAACCATCTTGTTTTGTTGAAGCGTACAACCACTGCAGCTACAACCACCACCACCACGACAAGAGCTGCTGTGACTACGACTTTGTCCCCACAGCAGCTGCAGCAGCTAGCACAGCTGCTGTTGCAGCTGCCGCCGCAGCTGCAGGCGCTGGTGCTGCAGAGCCTGTTTCCGGCCCTAAGTGGCTAAAACCTGGACCCTACCAGGTAGACGACCACGACTGCGGCCTCTGCTGCAGCCTCCACAGACCAACATGAACCAGTGACGGGCGTATTTGGTTTTCCTGTGGTCGTTGTTGTTCTCTGTTGGCTGTCAATCACTGTCAAACAGAAAGTTCTGATTATATCACCTTTCCTCTCTAATAAAATCTAAATGTAAAGCATTATCTGCTGGTGTGTGTTGTCAATATGAGTCAAAGAATCCTTTTCCTTTTGGTCTATCCTCTTTTTGTTTATTCCAGGATAGTTTTGTGAAAAACAAACTAACAAAATAAAAAACAAACTTCAGGAGGAAATCAAACCCTTGGATAAAATAACGGCATGGGGCAGCATGGTGGCTCAGTGGTTAGCAGGAACCTTTTCCGGTACTCCGGCCTCCTCTGGCTTCAGACTGAGGATGCGTTTTTGGGGTTGGCTGCTTGAAACGGACTTTAGGTGGGAAGAAATAAGGCTCACTAAAGTAAAAATAGTTAAAACATGGATAGTTAAAACAACAACTTATTGAGTAAGAAGGTACAACACCAAAGGTACAACGCTAACCTAACTAGCTAACCTAATGTAACCAATGTTCCGCATTACAGGACGCATGAAAAAGAAGCTGGATCAGCTCCGTGTCCTTCAAAAAAAAAAAAAGGTTCTAGGTTAAAATTCAGCCCTGTGCGTGAGAAGCGTGCACGTTCTCTTTAATCATAAGTCCCACTCTTCAGGTGTGTCCTGAACAACTGCTCAGACCACCAAATGTTCCACCTCAAACTGTTCCAGGGGCAGAATTCCTAATACCTGGTATTCCTGCAGTCCGCTGATGCAACCGTGTCCGTGAGTGTAGAGGTGGATCCTCATCCTCGTTGTGTTGTGTTCTGCTCAAATATGCACCTTCCTTTTAGTAGCCCGTAATTCCATAGCTAATGCTAATTAGCTCCTAAAAGCCGAAATGACCATGTCTTAGCTTCCTGTGTATGTTCTTATTTTTCTCTTTCCATCACACAAAGAATAAATTCCAGGCTCAGATGTGGGTTCAAAGTGGGCCGATCATCCACCTGGGTAATGATTTTAAATCCCAGAAAAGTGAGCTGATTGACAACTGGACCTTCATATCTTGGCCTCCTCCGTCACAGCCAACGTGTTGGTGTTGACGACCTGGTTGCGTTGTGCTGCGGGAGGAAACTGCAGCATCTGGAGAACCAAACCCACAGAGACGCTGGAATGCTGCATAGACCGACCCCAACTGGAGCTATGAGGTAGATCTGAAGAACAAGCTAGTGGTCCGACCTGCTTGTTATTCCTCCCTCCTTTACTGGTTCAGACGCAGCGTTCCACTTTGTGAAACCTGTGAATCACCTGAAGACAGAACAGATCATCACCTGCTTTTCCAGGTGGGATTCAGGTGGGTCGAGACTGATTTCCTCAGAGAGGGTGCAGAGGATTTGCAGCGGTTTCCAAATCACGCTCTGCTGCCTATATAAGAAGAGCCGAGCAGCAGCCGGAGCAAACTGCAACCTCCAGCAGCTGCTCGCCAGGACCTGAAGGTAGGCACCTGGAACCTCTCTTTTTACCCCCAGGTATCTGGTCAGACGTGGTTTTAGTCGTTCTACTGATCTGACGGCGGCTTCTTTTTCTCCTTCTCCAGGGCTGTTGTCATGGTAACCATGCTGAAGGTGGTCTTTGTGCTCGGATGCCTCCTGAGCCTGACTCTGGCCCATCCTGTAGGCAAAATAACCTCAATTTCAGCATCAGTACTCCTGTTTTAGACCTAATGCGTTTATTGCTGCTGTGAAAAAATCAAATAAGCTAAAACCTTATCGCTCATCCACCAACAGATGGAGTTGATGCTAAGAAGACTTGATCGCTCAGCATCGAACTCTGCATCTGGATCGAACTCTAATGAGGTGAGAACTTTGGTGTCTGCTGGTATCTGATGCTGTTGGGGTCTGTAACGTTCTCACATTCATTCTCCCAGAACAACAACAACAGCAGCAACAACAACAACAACAACAGCAACAACAACAACACCAGCGCCCAAGTGAATCTCCTTATTGCGCTGTTAAGAGCACTCGCCGCCGCCGCCACCACCACCGTGGCTCCCACCACCACCGCTGCGGCCACCACCACCACCGCTGCGGCCACCAGCACCACCGTCACTCCCACCACCCCCGGCTGACCATGAGACCCGAAGGTCCGTCCGGGGAGTCAGAAATGACGCCAGCTGCTGTTCAAATTCAGGCAGACGCGCTGATTTAAGGCTGGTGTTTTCTGTCACAGAATAAACTTCACTAAGGCAAAACATTGATTCAGTTTGTCGTTTTTGTAATTAAAGCTAATTAAAGCTTTTTTGGTTCTTAAATTCAGGGAAAATTGAGTTGAACAAAAACATCTGCGTTCCAGGCGTGTTGGAACTTTATTGAAGTTAATAACACTTTTATTTATGTCTTTTTTGTTAATCAGAAACATATTCTACCACCTCCACGGGATGAATATTTACCATAAACGTGTGCTCACTTGGGTGGGTCACGTTCCAACAGTGAGACTTCCACACTTGACCTCAAAACCAACTTCTGGCAGACATTTTATTTTTGTAGAGAAAAGCAAACCTCCAGTTTGAGTCCAGGCCAGGACAGAGGTGGTGGTACATCCCAGACCGTCACAGGACACACACACACACACACACACATACAGTATTCACTTACACTGCTCACATTCCTGACTGTGGGGAACCCCAGAGAACATTCCCATTCCC